>MJUU01024016.1:10524-48010 GCA_002080025.1 Modiolus philippinarum
CTTGACCTCAATTTCACGGTCTAGTGGCCACGTTAAGTTTTTCTGCTTAAGTCCATTTCTCAATAACTAAAAGTGGTAGGTTGATAATATTTGGTATCTAGGTTGGTTTTGAGTAGTACATGTCAGTCTGGCAGGTGACTTTTGTCCTTGACCTCAATTTCGCGGTCTAGTGGCCACATTAAGTTTTTTCTGCTTAAGTCCATTTCTCAATAACTAGAAGTGGCAGGTTGATAATATTTGGTATGTAGGTTGGTCTTGGGTAGTACATGTCAGTCTGGCAGGTGACTTTTGTCCTTGACCTCAATTTCACAGTCTAGTGAGCATGTTCACTTTTCTGATTAGTTCACTTAGATTTTACATCAATTTAGAGTCCAGCAGGGACAGGCGAGACATCCTTTAGGGTCATCACTTGTTGAGAATTACTAATCAGAATTATATGTTTTTATTTATTGCTAGACAAAGACTGTGAAATCCATTTATTTTGTTGCAACGAGCATCAGAAGAAATATTTCATTTACTTTTATACTAGTTTCAGATTTTCTTTCCATAAAAAATGTTCCTTATTACATGCATATACATTCTGGCTGGCTTCTGATTGGATTCTCAAAATTGTTGTGATTGTTCAAATTACATAAAAATTTTGCTACATATACATGTATTATTTATTATAATTAAGCCTTTAACATCATATTATTTCACAGTGTAATATAGGGCATCACAGGGCTCATCACATGTAAAAGAAAACAATTTTACAAAAACTTTCAGAGCAGACCATTAGTATTGTAATGCAAATCGTTCATATTAAAATAGTTTCAATAGAACATTGAAATTTAATGTTTCATCATCTTGTGAACAAATATTCAACATATTAAATTGACCAGTTTTAGCATAGCAGTAAGATCGCTATAAGCTGTCTACAGATGAATGAAGCACCTCTCTTTATGATAAATTTAAAAATTAAATTCATCTTTAAGAATATGAGATGAAATTCAATGTTGGAGCTTGGATTTTATCAGGGCAGGACACTGATTTAGGAAAGGACATTTTTATCCCATTACATATTCAAAAAGGTACCCTATTTTTTCCAAGCACTGCCTTGACCAAATGATATAGCTAGTACACTGAAAATAGTAACAAAATAAAGATTTCACAGTTAAACAGGTGCGTGGTGTATATACTAACCTTTCCTTTAAAACTTGCAGAAAATAGTGCAGAAGGAGAAAATTACCACAAAAATTTGTATTTTTCCAACTATTTAATTGGAGAAATCTTAAAAAACAAATGAAAATAAAAATACAATTAAGAAAAAAAACATCTTCTGAAGTACATGTGGGAAAATTTTCATTTCATTTTTTGTGCTGTTATAAAAGATAACATTTCCATCATCATACAGTTGGACAGAAGATAATTCAATAAAGGTCCTAGATGCTTGTTATTCCAATTCTAATAATGATTTGTTTTATGGATGATATTATTTATTTTTAATCGTTTTAGTATGTAATTTGCATTGTTTTGATGGTTTTAGTTTTTACTTTTACATTCCATTGATCTTCCCCCCTTATAAGAAATGTGTAACTGTCTGAATTTGTTGATATTTACATCATTAACACATATGCATCGACATACATTTAGTACATTATGACAGTTTGAATTTGCATTAACACATATATATTGATATACTGTACCAACGATGAAATAGTTTCCATGCATCAAACCACATTACTCACACATAGATAGAAAATCTCTAAAACAAATATGAAAGCAAAAACATACTACAAACATTAGTATTTTCTTCTGATTGGAATTATAATCCAGCTTTATGGTCTTAGATATAGTAAATTCCTAAAATTGTAAAGAGAAGTGATAAATGTGGGACTTCAAAAATGGTAATCCTGTACTCTATAGTATAATGTACTTGATGTTTATATCTTCCATGTATATATCATTTATAACAAAAAAGACAAACAAAAAAAACAAAAAAAACAAAAAATCACTTCAGACTTCTAAACTGAGCAGAGTCGGGTTAAGCCAATTGTATAATATTCATATAAAACAATACAAAAGCTGACGAACAAAAAAATTGTAAAAACTGAGGACCTTTGGTTATGTTTATATCAATATTGTTGTTTCATTACTAATATCAGCACCAACCTGTTTAAATGGCAATTTGGTCATCAGTGGCATTGGCAACACAAACTTGCAACTTGAAACTGTTTCAAGTATAAATTATTTTGTCAAAAAGGTGTTATTTTAGATTTCGTTTGTTACTTCTGTAGTATAAAAGTAACAACTGTCTTGTACTATCACTTGTATTATACTAACAAGGCATTTAAAATGTTATTCCACTAAAACGGATGTCTGAAGAATGCAAGGGATATCCCTTTTTAGTAAGTTGGTTACATACATGTATAGACAAAATATGGTAAAAATCTAAGAATAATCTAAAAAAATCTAACTAAAAAAAGATTGTATGTTTTTAGAATCTCTTCCACATTTCTTACATCTTTTGTCATGGAATAGCTCTTTTAAATATATCTCACAATATATCATAATTGTTACTTTGAAAGAATCTTTTTAAATTTGGATAATTTTGGGATTATATATTATGCTTGAATATTAGATTAGATTGGCTTTATTTCATTATTTTAGATACAACAGATATTTAGAATATTTTAGAACTTTTTTTTGTTATCAGTGCTGACAGATAAGGTACCTATATAAAAAGTTTCTTTTTGAATTTTAGGAAAGCGTTATTGCACAGGAATCAATTTTTGTGTGTGTAAAACTGAACAACACATGGCTAGTCTGTCAGCTGATAATCATGTGATTTTATTTTGTAGGAGGATACATCAGGTGATTACAGAAAGGTGCTGGTGGCTTTAGTTTCCCAGGGTGGATACTGAGTATGCTGTGTGTACTGTCTGACTGTTGAAGACCATGTGACCAGTCACATGTATACCACATGACTTTCTTACATTGATGTATTTATTACAAGCCTTCTAATTATTATTATTGTTGTAAGAATTTGCCAGATTTGCATATCTGTTATTGTTTTTATAGAATTATTTCTATATATCATATTTTTTGGTCATACAAATGTTTTTTTATATACAAATATGGATTATTTGAAGAGCTGCTGTTTGGATGGAAGAACAAACTATAAATGAAGAATGAATTAATATCTAACAATATAAATAAGCATAATAAAAATGTGATAAACAAGAAGTATTAAAAGTGGTCTGTAATATGTTGGGACCTCCATAGAAATATTAAGAAAAATAATCATCCATAAAAATGATTGTTTTTTTTCAAACTTTGACCATGCAATACTAAAGTACAATCATGATATATATTCAGTTTTTCATTCACTGCTTCAGAGTAGAAATACAGTAAAGAATGGAAAATATTTATTTACAAGCATAGGGTTTGAAAATATTTATTTACAAGCATAGGGTTTGTTTACACTTTTTTAAAAACCACAGCGAGAAAGTAATGAAGCATACAGGACCTATTCCAGACTCTTTTTTTTATGGTTACAAAATTGCAAGATAATATTTTATGCATACACAAGATTTGTGTGTGATCAAAATTAAAAAGATGTAGATCAGAGTATGTGGCATTCTGTTTTTTTTTCTATTTTAATATAAATTTTGTTAACAATATATTTGTATGTTGTGGAGTGTTTTTTATGAACATGTTTTCTGTTAGTTTACCATTGTTTGTAGTTAGATATACACCATAATGTTCATATTAAGCCTCTTGAGGTCCTTGTATATTTATTGAATCATATACAGTTGTTTAAATGAATAGTTACACAAAAAAATGATTTAAAATAGAGCATTGTTGAAAAAATGACCTGTCTAGTGTCACTGCTAATTAGAAAAAGGCTTGTTAGGTGTTTCCCAAGGTTTGTTTGAATGGTGTTGCCAGCTTGATGTTGTATTTTTTGTATCCATAATACATTTAAAATGTGGCAAATTGTGTTTTTATCAAAAATTGATGTAAAGAAATCATGAAAAAACTAATTATTTAGGTATTGTTTTAAGTGTACAGTAATAAAAAGAATTGGGTCCTCAAAAAAGATAAGGAGACATACTTTCTTGATTTATATTAAAAATTGTTTCAGTTAAGCCTGCTAGAAGGTTTGAAAAGTTATTTGCTTGATTTCCCCTACTAATCTCGAAATTCACAGATTTTGTAATATATCAGCTATTAACACCTTGATTGGCTTTATCAACATTTCAGCTTTTGTTCACTGAATGTTCAGTCATGTCTGGTATGCAAACCTGAATAGTTATGAGATTATAATGAGAAGATTTGTTTTGACATTATTACAGCAAAGTATGACATCATGGTAAAGTTATTTGAAAGATTTAAAATTACTTGCTTGTGTGTTGCTTTTAAATGTTATTGTTGGTATTTAAGTAATGTGCTAAATGATAACCACCATATTCCTATATTTGCATAAATCAAAATACATGTACTATGTGGATAAAAACTTTATTTTGAAATCGAGATTTAATTGTATGTATAAAGTTGTTACTGCAAAAAAGGCAAGACATTCAAAGAATAATTGCTTCTTAATTTTACATGTATTGAGAATGATTGACATCTTAGGTTAAACATTTTTGAATAAAAGTCCATTCAGTTTATAGATGTATTTGTGGCATTTCACAAGGAATTGCTAAAACATGGTTTATAATTTTTTGAATATGGAAAGCTAGAATTTAAACGATAACCATGACTCCACTTTTATTTGGTCATTGAATCGTTAAAACTTGTAGTCCAGTAAAGATGCCTTCTTCATGTACGACAGTTTCCAAATAAATACCTATATGTATGAACAGTATATAGATGGCAGGATTTGTTGTTGTCATTTCAAACAGGAAGTTGTAGGATTCCCTTGTTTGAAGAGAGTAAGATATATGTCAAATAGCTCAATAGAGCTGCTCATATATAAATTTAAGATGTTGTAATATAAACATTCTTTTTAGCACATGCCAATGTGTTTGCAATTGACAATACACGTCTTCTGTTTATATCTTTATTCTGACCCAGCAATATCAATTTTAATTGATATAGCTACGTGTCATAATATATTTGGTTTATGCATTGATTTCCCTAGGTAAGATTTGTCATTGTATGTCTTTACAAAAGGTCTTGCACATGACCAACATTTGATGTTGAAGCACATAATAAATTTATTACAATATATATTCAAGTAAAGTTATACAATATTTGTTTTAAGTGAAGTTATGTGCTAGTCTGTATACTATTAATGTCTTTATTGTTATAACTTTCTCATAGATTTATATCCAATAAAATAATTCATCTCGATATAGATGTCTTAATTTATACTTTATGATAAAAATTCAACTGCATCAGCAATTACTTGTCTTTCCTCTGCAGTAATTATATATGTATGGTTATAAGTGAAGCTATCTATTAAATGAAATTATATTCTACTTTTGTTCATTGAGTGCTTTTGATATTATTCCATGAATTCATCTGAAATTGAATCAAAATTAATTTAAATTTCAATATTAATCTGCATTGAAAAGACATAATGCAGAAATGGCCATATGCAGCAACTAAATTCAGGGTATTTTGATAGTTATGATATGCATTGTACATACACAGTCATAAAAAATAAGCAATTAACACTAATAACAACATTACAACTACTGGTTTCATGATACAGGAGAGATAACAAACTATAATTTGAGGGCTTTATCTTGATCATTCCTTAGATTGAACAAACGTGAAATGCACTAGGTGAACAAAAATTCTCCTAATGATGATATGATTTTTGTCAGAATTGATTCTCACAGCATACGGGTCCACATTTTTCATTGCTAACTTTTTCCTGTTTTATGAGAGGCAGAAATAATGCCATCATTTTTCCATGGCATTTTAAAACAGGAACACGGTTTTACTGTATTTTCTACCTTAATTCTGTGTGGTGACTCCTAATCCAAGTTATACTTACGCCTTAATGTTTGTGCAATTGAAGCTGTCTTTTTAGCTCACCTGGCTAATGCCAGGGTGAGCTTTTGTCATCACTTTGCGTCCGTCGTCCGTCTGTCCATCGTCCGTCCGTCCGTCGTCCGTCCTGCGTATTTTTTTCATTCAAAGATCTTCTCCTCTGAAACTACTGGGCCAAATGGAACCAAACTTGGCCACAATAGTCCTTGGGTGGTCCCCTACAAAAAAGATGTTTTTCAGGGGTGTGCGATATCCAAGATGGCCGCCAGCAGGAAACATAGTTTTAACATTGGACCCTATATGAAAACACATTCAAAGATCTTCTTCTCTGAAACTACTGAGCCAATTGGCACCAAACTTGGCCACAATAGTCCTTTGGTGGTCCCTTACAAAAAAGGTGTTTTTCATGTCTGGGCGATATCCAAGATGGCCGCCAGCGGGAAACATAGTTTAAACATTGGACCCTATGGGAAAACACATTCAAAGATCTTCTCTGAACTTACCGAGCCAATTGGCACAAAACTTGGCCTCAATAGTCCTTTGATGGTCCCTTACAAAAAAGGTGTTTTTCAGGTCCGTGCTATATCCAAGATGGCCGCCAGTGGGAAACAAAGTTTTAACATTGAACCCTATGGGAAATCACATTCAAAGATCTTCTTCTCTGAACTTACCTAGCCGATTGGCACAAAACTTGACCTCAATAGTCCTTTGGTGGTCCCTTACAAAAATGGTGTTTTTCAGGTCCTCGCTATATCCAAGATGGCCGCCAGCAGGAAACATAGTTTTAACATTGGATCCTATGGGAAAACACATTCAAAGATCTTCTTCTCTCAAACTACTGAGCAAATTGGCACCAAACTTAGCCACAATAGTCCTTTGGTGGACCCTTACAAAAAAGGTGTTTTTCAGGTCGACGCGATATCCAAGATGGCCGTCAGCGGGAAACATAGTTTTAACATTGGACCCTATGGGAAAACACATTCAAAGATCTTCTTCTCTTAAACAATTCAGCCAATTGGCACCAAACTTGGCCACAATAGTCCTTTGGTGGTCCCTTACAAAAAAGATGTTTTTCGAGTCCGCACTATATCCAAGATGGCCGCCAGCCAGAAACATAGTTTTAACATTGGACCGATTGGGAAAACACATTCAAAGATCTTATTCTCTGAAACTACTGGGCCAATTGGCACCAAACTTGGCCAAAATAGTCCTTTGGTGGTCCTTTACATAAAAAGTGTTTTTCAGGTCCGGGCGTTATCCAAGATGGCCGACATTGGGAAACATAGTTTTAACATTAGACCCTTTTTAAAAACATATTCAAAGATCTTCTTCTCTCAAACTACTGAGCCAATTGGCACCAAACTTGGCCACAATAGTCCTTTGGTGGTCTCTTACAAAAAAGGTGTTTTTCAGGTCGGCGCCATATCCAAGATGGCCCACAGCGGGAAACATAGTTTTCACATTGGACCCTATGGGTAAACACATTCATAGATCTTCTTCTCTGAAACTATTAAGCCAATTGGCACCAAACTTGGCCACAATAGTCCTTTGGTGGTCCCTTACAAAAAAGGTGTTTTTCAGGTCCGCGCTATATCCAAGATGGCTGCCAGTGGGAAACATAGTTTTAACATTGGACCCTATGGAATATACATTCAAAGATCCTCTTCTCAGAATCTACTTGTCCAATGAGAACCAAGCTAAGCCACAATGGTCCCACGATGGTGCTTCAGTGGTCCCATCCATAAAATGTATCTAGTAGGTCCGTACCTCATCCAAGATGGCCACCATCTGGAATATAGTTTTACATTGGCCTTATTGATTTTAAGGGGAACCCTTTGCCCAAATTTTTGAATTTTTATTTGAATTGTGGTCTGAATGTTTTAATTTCAGCAATATGTATTACCTTGATTATAAGGGGAACCCCTGCCCAAATTTTTTTTGAATGGTGTTCTGTTATGGGTTGTAAAGGATGGTGGATCTTTCGGTTGCCATGGAAACCAAACAAGAATACTGTAATTTTAGAAAAAAAAAAGTATTCTGCTAAATTTTATGTTTTGTTTTTCCTATTGGAAATGCCTTTTATCTATGTCAGCCATGGTCCAGGTTAGCGATACAGGCTCTTGAGAGCCTCTTGTTTTCTTTTCTGTGTCGTACTCATGTTGTGTATCTGTTTCTTTGTTGTTTCCGACGTTTTGACCATCGTATGCTAATAGTACATGAATACATCTCGCATGCGTGTGTCTTCCTGATGTACATGAGACATACATGGTAAAAACAAGCAAAGGAACAACGCTTTTATTGTTGTTCATGTCTTAAGTTTTGGCTACATTGGGTTTTTCGACCCAGAAAACGTCACATGTTACACTATGGGAAAAGTCTAAAAAACTATAGTCTTTTACCTGCAATCACAGACTGCAATATAGGCCATTGCTGAGTAAATCTTCATTTAATCTATTAAAACCAAAATTTGTATTTATTTGATTGAAGCACATGACAGCCAGCTTTTGTCTGAGATAACTATACTTAGTACAGTGTCATTGTCGATGGACAGGAATGTTGATTGTGCTATAATCAAAATTTTTTTAGTATAAATATCTTATTGTAGTTAATCAGAGGCCTACTAATGTCGAAATAGCTTCACAAAAAGCAATTGGATCAGTATTTTTTATATCATTCAGAAGGCTTAATTTACGGATTTGTAACAACCAGCTAGCACATACTCATGACTCATGACAGGGCCGAAACGACCAAGTTCGAAATTACACATGGCGGCTGAAGTGCTTAAGGGCCGAAACGTCTCTATTTACGGACTCCACACGGCAAGAGAGACAAACTCTAGTAGTAAATGGTGAATGAAAGGCTATGGAGTAAATGTACATGAGACATACATGGTAAAAACAAGCAAAGGAACAACGCTTTTTTTTTGTTGTTCATGTTATCCATAACGCTTTGTACATAAATTCCCCACCTACACGGTTCACAAGATTACAGATGCTAAAATTGGATTCGAATTTCAATGAAATTGTGGTTTTTCTCATGGCAACTTGAATCTCCTACTTCAGGACAACAAAATGCCACAACTGCAATAAATTTTAGTTCTGTACATGGCAGTTGGGACAAGCAATTGGAATACTAATAATAGAAAGATCTGATAGAGAATTAATTACCAAAATGACTTTAAATTAACCTAAAGTGCTTTGCCATTAGGGAGTTTTTAATACATGGATTTAAAATTCCTTTCTTCTCTGTTTTGTTTCGGGCCAGTATCATAGTACTTAACGACTGGACTGATGATACACTCGGGGACTAACAGTTCACCAGCTGACTAGGCTGGTGATACCAACTGAGTAACTGTCCACCAGCAGACTGGGCAGGTGATATTTTCAGGACTAACTGTCCACCAGAAGACTTCGCTAAAAGTACACTCAAGAACTAGAGTCCACCAGCAGACAGAGCTGGTGATATCCATCCATTGACAAACTGTCCACCAGCAGACTTGGCTGATGATACCCTCGGGGGACTTGCAGCCAACCAGCAGACTAGGCTGGAAATACCCTCAGGAACTAAATGTCCACCAGCAGACTTTACTGGCGATACAATCAAGGACTTACAGTCAATCACCAGACTTGGCAGGTGATACCCTCAGGGACTAATAGTTCAACAGTAGTCTTGACTGATGGTATCCTCGGGGACTAGCAGTCCATCCGCAGACTTTGATGGTGATACCCTCAAGGACTAATTGTCCACCAGCAGATTGGGCTGATGACAATCTCAGAAACTGACAGTCAACTAGCAGACTTGGCTGGTGATACCCTCAGGAACTAACTGTCCACCAGCAGACTGGGCTGGGGATACCCTCATGGACATGCAGTCAACCAGCAGACTTGGCTCGGGATACCCTAATGGACATACAGTCCACCAGCAGACTGGGCTGGAGATACCCTCAGGGACTGGCAGACTGGGCTGGTGATACCATCAAGGACTTACAATCCACCAGCAGACTGAGCTGGTGATACCCACAAGGACTAACAGTTAACCAGCAGACTTGCCGGATAAGGACAGACAGTCGACCAGCAGACTGGGCTGGTGATACTCCCAGGAACTAGCAGTCCATGAGCAGACGGCTGGTGATACCCTCAGCAACTCAGTTCACCAGCGGACTGGACTGGTTATACATCCAGAGACGAACATTCCACCAACAGACTGTGCTGATGATACCCCAGTGACTACAGTCCATCAGCAGGCTGGGCTGATGATATCCTCAGGATCTAACAGTTCACCAGCAGACTGGGCTGATGATATCCTCGGGCTTTAAGAGTTCACCAGCAGGGTGGTACCCTCGGGGACTAACAGTCCACCAGCAGCTTTGGTTGTGATACCCTCCGCCAGCAGACTCGGTTTGTGATACCCTCGGGGACTGACAGTCCAACGGCAGACTTGGCTGTTGATAGCCTAAGGGACTTACAGTCCAACAGCAGACTTGGTTGGTGATACCCTCAGGGACTAACAGTTTACCAACAGTCTTGGATTGTGATACCGTCAGGGACTAACAGTCCATCACTAGGCAGACTGGACTGTTAAAATCCTCAGGTACTAACAGATTACCAGAAGACTGGGGTGGTGAGGAACTAACAGGTTACTAACAGACTGGGATCCACTAGCAGACTGGACTGGAAATTCCCCGGGAACTAACAGTCCATCAGCAGAATGGACTGATAATAGCCTCGGGACAAACAGTCAATCAGTATTGGCATCATTTTTAAACCAAATTTGAAAAATCCTTACAAATTACAATGTGCAGAACAAAAATTCAAAAACTGAATTCAAAATTTGTATTCAGCTTCTATCATTGCCTATATGATGATTTTGTCAGTCTTTTCAGATTTGTTGTTCCTGCTTGACGAAATGTAGACTTAAAGATGAATGTTTCGATACATTTTTCTAAGCTTCTTGGAGAGTGATATATATATATATATTGGTATTCAGTCTGTATAAGTCTATAAGTCGATTTGTTGTAAAGGACCTCCAATGTAAGCCTTATCGGTTAAGCACTGTTTTCGATTGGGTGCAACTTCGTATTCTCCAAATTTTTTTTATGTATATAAATTTACACTAAATTTACATTAATGGTACAAATATGTGAAATCTAAAGCTCAAAATGAACAGAAGGATTGGTAACCGCCATGTCTGAGGCAAGATTTGTGATAATGTTATTTCTACTATAGTTGGTGTTCTTGTCCTATTTGATAGTCTCCTTTGTCTCAGCTGACAGAAAACTGAGCTGTCAGCTGAGACAAAGGAGACTATCAAACAAAGGGTGATTGTTTCATAAACAGTTAAGGCTTTGTTTGTCTAATGTAAAGGATTACTCTTATAATATTTCTCCTACCAGAGATGATTCATCCATCCCATTTTGTCCGATTCAAAAGACAGTTGTCAATTGTTTCTACCAGAACTTACCGATATTGTCTTAACTGAGAAGTCTTTGCTTGTCTGAGACAAACGACTTTTGTGCATGATCATGTTTCTATCAGTCAAGATTGTTTTAGGCAAAATTGTTTATAATCAGATGAATGTCGCATAGGACTGTCCTTTGTAGATAAAAGACTTTTGTTACTGATATAGTCTCTACTAAAAGTGATGCTACTATTTAATCGCAATCCTTGTTGTCAATTGTTGTGGACTGTTAGTCCCCGAGGGTATTCTCCAGCCCAGTAGTCAGTGCTCCGGTGCTGACCCGATAGCCAATTATTTTTGGAACCTTACAATATCTAAATTTTTGTAAATTTTGTTGAAACTAAGTATCTCCCTCATGCAAAGCTCTGTCCTTAGCTGATTTTGGCTTTACATTTAGATCATATTAGTTTTTTGTTCTCTATCAGTTTTTGAACATCTTTGAGTTAATGGTCTTCTAAAGTTCAGATTTTATCTGCACTGAAGAGACATAAGTTGTCGAAATGCACATATGCAGAAAATAAATTCACAGTTACTTCGGTATTTAGTTATTTGTTACCACTGGGTCGATGCCTCTGTTGGTGAATTGTTAGTCCCGAGGGTATTCACCAGCCTAGTAGTAAGTGCTCCGGTGCTGACCCGATAGCCGATTATTTTTGGAACCTTACAATATCTAAATTTTGTAAATTTTGTTGAAAACTAAGGAATATCTCCCTCGTGCAAAGCTCTGTCTTTGGCTGATTTTGGCTTTACATTTAGATCATATTGTTTTTTTTTGTTCTCTATCAGTTTTAAACATCTTTGAGATTATGGTCTTCCAAACGTTTATATATAGAAGAGACATAAGTTGTCGAAATGCGCATATGCGGAAAGTAAAATTCACAGTAACTTCGGTATTTAGTTATTTGGTCAATATAACACTGGCTAAAATAATTTAAAGTTAAGAATAAACAAACTGTTAAAAACCAAACCTGGTCTGATACTTGCTTTCCTAGGAGACAGAACTCTTTTGATGGTGCGATAACTCAATACAGGTTTGTCTCCCCTACAGTGAGGAGTCCGTAAAAATATTCCCAATAAGAGAGATGTATATGCTCTCTATACATCTCAGTTATAATGTAATCGTTTTGAGAGAATATCTCATATGGACACACTATCATACTTTCAAATTTGGGCATTTTATTAATGTTTTTTTAATTTCCAAATCTTTTTCTGGCCATTATGTTTAGAGTGCCCAGATCCGTCATTGTTTTATCATGCCAATTTTTCTTGCAATTGACTTGATGAGTGTCCCGGCGTTGTTTTTATGTTTTGTTTGACTGTCTTCTGCGAGTTTTTTTTTTTTTTTTTTTTTTGTTTGGCAACAGATGACAGCAGTTTTAAGAGTACTTTGCCAGATAATTTATGTTTGTTCGTCATCCATGACGAAATGGACATATGGGTGTACCGTTAATCGACATTTTACAATGAAATCCGCAAAAATCGGTGCTCGAAGCCGGCCGTCTTGAACTGACTATGAAGTATGAGCATAGATCATTGTTGATGGCCTCGTGGTGACTTCAAGATAAAGAACAACAATAAAAACGTTGTTCAAATTATCATGTAGTTTTACAGATTTTGTCACAAGTGCATTTTCTCCATATCATTTCCTTGTTAATGTTTGTTTTGCTATAAAAAAGGGGTATTAGATGTCGACGCAATTTTTTTATCGTTTAAAAAATTTTGACCAAGGATGCGAAATTGATTTTTTTTTGCTGCTATACATCCACTTGTTGTTAAACTTTACGTACCAGTTCTATCACGTGTGTATTGTTTCATACTGAGTAACTTAAGAGGATGTCCATGGGAAAGTCGGACAGTAGCTGGCACATTACAAATAATGTTTCCAAATATCTATTAACCTTTTGCTGTTGTTTTTATTAACGACGGTAATTTAAGCGTTATAAACCACATAGAAAGCACTAGAAAATATATAATTGGGGAGATAACACCTTGATTTGTATAAATTTTAGTTGCTTTGAAAATGAGTTTAAATATAATATTTCGAGTCATCTATGGTAGATATAGAAAATTGCCTCTGGTTGGACATTTCAGCTTTGGAATGGAACCTAGGTGAGAACAGATTTACGATGTGCCAACTATAATATAGGATCTGCCGGAGTTCCTCAATGACACACTCTTCATGCGTTTCTGTTTGCTTTGGTCGTTGTTGTCTTTTTCAAAAAAAAAAAAATTGTATTGGGGAAAAAGATGCTCTCGTAACTTAAAGCTTCACGGACTTGACCAGTTCTCATATTATACTATATACCACCTATATTCATTGGTATTGGTGAATGAACATCGTTAACAAATAAGATCTCTGTTGGCAATTTCACTCGTTTACCTCTATCAGCACAGCTGTTCCACGATAGCATAATGTTTCGACATTATCTAAAACAAGCTAAAACACAAGTAATTATTAAAGACCACTGAAAGAATGACAGAAGAGAAATGGAAGAAAAAGGACCTAATGGAGAGGATCCATCGTGAGTACAAATATATAGTAAACATGTTACATCAGAAGCAAAGGTTGTATAATGCAGCATTTTCGTTTGACGTCTACATTGGAGGACCAAAAGAGGGGTTCTGATGGTTAAAAAAATGTCCAGAAATTAATAAAAAATATTAAAAAAATAAAAGAAAAAAAAAGGGGGAAAAAAATCGACGGTAATTTGCATTCATAAAAAAAGGAAGGTTTTTTTTATAGTTTTCATCTTAATCAGTGGATTGGATAAAAAAAAAGACACGTTTCGTAAAATGTAAAAATAAGAATGCCCGACCTTTTTACCCCCGCCTTTTTATAACCGGGTTCTCCACACAGTGTAACCCTAACAAATGGATTCAGAAACAAGCCATTTATATAGAATATGACGTTGTTTTTCCATTTAATAACATCCATATTTTTCAAACCTTAACATAATATACAAAAAATCGGGAAAAAATATACTGCTGTTCTGCCTTACCTTTATCTAATTTCCCGCCACGTTTTGTTTACCAAAGAAAGATAACTCTGTGTTATTTTGGAGAAGGCGTTACTTATTTGTAACATAATTTCACGGTTGTTTCTTATGTGAAGAAAATTTATTCTAATCTAGGGGTAACTATTACCGATAAATATTTGCATTGATCGTTTAAATTTAATTCACTTTGGAAATTTACCTAATTAGGCAGTTATACGAATTAAATGTTTAGGCCCTATAAATAGAACAATAAGTTAAAACTTGACTGAGTACGAAGTCCCAGGTTAATAAATTTATCCAGGTTTATGAATCCGTGCATTGACCAAACTTGCCAAGCTATAATTGTTTATTATTTTGTGACATGAATTCGTGTTATTCCGTGTGTAATTAAGTTCCCAAATGTGGAGCGCCATGCATGTACTTTTCAGTTATGGAAATACCAGATTTTGAACAACGCCATGTGCCGTTAAATGAACTAATATCGCATAAAAATATCACAAAATAATAATTTATATTAATATGGAATTATATAATTAATGAAATTTATATTTATTGTAGGAGATAGCATGATTGAAGTGTTAGTGGTTATCATTGTTGTTGTATGTTTTGTACAGCTGATTAGACTTTTATTGAGTGACTGTGACCTACATTTACAATGGTACTGTAGATTTGGGAGGAAGCCAGGTAAGAAAATATCTTAGTAATAATTCATCTAAACTTATTTCGAATTAACGTATTACCCGGCGATATTTTCCTACCGTCATGTCTCCTTACTTATTTTAAGACGACAACGGATAACTCGGTCATAAGACAGAGCTTTGTTAATATTGGGCCTTGGTTTAGAGAACCCAGAAGAGAAATTAACATTAACCGAACTGACACTGCAGTTTAATGTATTTCTGCTGAAGGCCATTTCTTTTCATTATAAAACAATGCAAAACATTATGGAGGCTAAATGTGAGAAGACGTCTAAGAACTAATGACGGGAATGTTTTATAGGAAATGCCGAAAGCTGCTGCGGACAAAGCATTGCAAGGGAGAAAAAAAATCATTATAAAATATTAACTTTTAAGATATAGCTTCAAGGAAATGGCGATTTTGCTATTCATGTACTTTGAAAAGTAGACAGAGAACTATGTTAATATAAGGTACTCATATCTTGTCTGCATTTTATTAACATTATTTCTTTGATATAGTAATATGAATTGGCAAACACGCTTAACATTATATATTTCAATGAATATACTTCAGATTCCCTGAAGGGACAGGTTGTATGGATAACAGGTTCATCTAGTGGAATAGGAGAAGCCCTAGCTTATCAATTGGCATCAGTAGGTTGTAAAATAATTTTATCAGCAAGACGAGAAGACAGATTAAAAAACGTCAAGGACAGATGTTTACAAGGTAACTAAACTGCCACTATATGCCCATTCTATAAACTGCCATGTGGTGTAGACCAAACGAATATTTAGATTTTTAGCAAAACTTTGATGTTCTATTTAGATTTTCTGGCATTCAACGTGTGTCTGATCGCTTTTGTAACTTATACACAAATAAAACAAGTTTAAACTAAGCTACGTTCCCGTGAGTGCTATCATATCTTCAGACTATATACTGCTGGTAGATATAGCTTTTCAAAAAATTTATACTTCCACTGCAGATATGAGGAGAAAACAACCATGAAGACCGATCATCAAAAAACGCATCGACAGGATGAGCATCCCATATAATTTACATAAATCGAATCCACTTCTTGATTTTAAGAGCCAGCCATGTTTTTTATGCAAATTTTCCACTGCTTCGATATCAAAATCAATGTCAATTACTAAAACCTCTTTATTCTGACCAGAAAGAGCCAATAGATCTATTTATCATGTTATGAAATTTTTAACCCTTTAGATTTAAAAAGAGAAAACAGGAAACCCTTAGGAACATAACAAACAGTGCAACACCGTTTGTAAATTGAACCATTTTCCCAAATGAACATATTTTGTCTAGTCGAACCACACTGAGATCACCAAAGATTACAATGGACACGAATTATTCGACGTTTTCCGTATTCATGTGAAGCGAGGAGTTGACAAGGAGAAAAGGCTTACACAAAAAAAACCCTGAAAATCCAGAAAGGTTTTTATATCAGGGTTCACTACTAGGCGATGCACTTAATTACTGTTGATTTAAAGAAAAGGTAAATCGAATATACTACAGTAAAACTGAAAATAAGAAACTTCTAACATATTGTACACCCACTTCTACTTTATACCATGACCTCTTATAATAATATATTATGATATATGACAAAGACAGATGATGTTTATTTTGGTCTATTTTGAACTCTCTTGCCTCTGTTTACCATATCAATCAGTTATGATATTTAACACCAACCCACTAGTAGTCAGTACTTCGGTGCTGATCCCGAAAGCTAAAAAGTATTTTGACCGTTTATGTTAATATGCTACACTTGTTTTTTTTTCATATTGATTATGATGTTGACAGAACTCGTGGGTATGCAGACAACTAGAAAACACGAGGGGACTTTATAAACATAAGTGGATGATATAAATCGGATAATGGTTTTTATGAAATAAAAACGATACGCTAGGCTATGGAATAGCCTTGGATAGAAAATTGCGTGTTTGATTGACAAGGGTGTGGTGGCTCATGATGTATTTGTATACTCAAATCAATACTTGAAGTAAGCCTTTCTCGGTACTTCTTTGTAATTTCTTCTATTGGTCTGCACATGTGATAAAACAGTCACCGATTCGATCAAACCTCTTATTTTTTTGACAACAGCAACTCAAAGTAGTTTCGTGCTTTTGTTTTTTTTTCTTTGTTTTTGCGTTCTCCCAGGGTAGCTCTTTATTCTTCCGCAAAAACGCAATTCTATCTCTTTCCACCTTTCGTTCTCCATTGCCTGAGTACCCGGGGCCTAAGTATATCACGCTTTGTTAAACACAATTGAAAAGCCTTTTATAGTATTCGTATATTATTGATTATTGCGCAATACCTCATCTTTATTTATTAACTTCTGGTTTTAAATTTATACATTACTGTTCTTATTCGTTTTATCATATCTATATTTATAAATCTGGCTAAGCGATATTGCAATACCAATCCCATCATCCTCTACCGTAAAACCTGTTCCCAGTACCACCTAAAGTAAATGTTTATAATACTTTTCAACTTCCACAAGGAAACAGAAAAATTAAACCCCGCCCCGTTTTATCAGTACGAAACTGGACGCCATTTTGATGTTCGAGAATCTGAAATTCCTATTGGTCAATAGTCTTCTGCGCAAGCGTACTCCTCACTATCTATACAGCTAGGCTATTCCATAGCCTAGCTAATAACATATTAATGAATTGTGATTTTGATGTCTATGTCAGTATATCGATACTCCTGTTTTGACCGAATAAGGATCAATAAGAGCCTCTGTAGCTGATAATGGTGTTTTCATTTTCTTCAGAAAATCAAAGTCTTAAGAAGGAAGACATTTTGATTGTACCACTTGATGTTTTAGAGTTTAAAACACACCAGTCTGCTGTTGATACAGTTATTAAGTATTTTAAAAGGGTATGTATTATTTTCATGTGATAATAATTTTTAGCAATATTGATTTTGTTGAATGATCTGCCATTGATCATTGAGTGCAACGTCATATTGCGAAAGTCGGAACAGTAAGTTTCCTCCTTCGTTTTGAACGCGTTTTTGCCCGAGGTTGCCTGTTTACATTTATATATAATTAATATAAATGAATCTTGGATGGTATTTCCCCTAGAGGTAACAAGTTACTTGTGTTTTTTGTATAATTTTTATATACTGAATAGCATGGTGAAATACTTCAATACCGTGTCCTTCTATATTTGACTTACTTCACTTAAGCTTTTTCACCCCCTCAGGAACTAGTGTGAAGCTAGCCCACAATAACAGCCGACAATAACCGCTAGCCGACAATAAGCCAACCCACAATGAGAAATTAGTAATTATAAATAGAACGGGTCATAGCGCAAACCTCCAAGAGAGCACCATATCAACTAGTTTGATTAAGAATCAATAATTACATTTCATGCATATTCATTTGAATTCCGGCAGCCAATTTTATAGGTGAACACCGATCACGTGGCATATCAATGTGAAGTTTCAATTCCCATGAAACACATTTGACCACATATTCACGTGGCGGATTAATTTGTAAAAATAGAATCCCAATGTACATGATGTGTTTTCCTGTAAATAAATTGTCTTTTTTTATATTTCGGTTAAAATGTAATTATAAGAATTGAATGCATTATTATTATTACGCGCTTCATTAAAAATGTGCTTCGGTCAACACTTTCATATCCCAATGAAACTTCAAAATAATGCATTCAGTTCTTAAATACATCGTATAATTACCCTTATATTAATTTAAATTTTAATTCTGTTATCATTTTTGTTGATCTGTGTAGAAATTTCCAAGAAATTTGTCGAACGCATCCTTTCTTATAGTGGGCTGGCTTATTGTCGGCTAGCGGTTATTGTCGGCTGTTATTGTGGGCTAGCTTCACACTAGTCCCTCAGGAGCATAGGTCACGGACATCGTATTTCCCTTTATTCTGTCCTTTGAGAGTTGGTGTAATATATTCCAGCTATTTCCCTTCACACCTATTTCCTCCTGTAAGAATTGGCACTTACCTCATCCTTAGAATGCGTGTATGTCCCGCTGGTCGAAGGTTAGATGAATTTATACATCATCTTCATTAACTTGTTCAACCAGAAAGAGGCTAGGGCACATGTGGAACTCCCTGATTTGGGGTCTTTGGGTCTTACCAATAACTGGAAATACCACCGGATACTACACTCCTCCCAGTTTTATTGTTTAGGCCCCCGCCAGGTAGAGGTCCATCAAATGGGGACCTCATTCCTAGGGCCTTTCCATGAAAGACAAGGGTATTTTTCCACCAATTGAATAGATCTTCCATGTTTGCCTCACTACTTTGGGGGGGGGGTCTAAATCAGTCAACGCCAACCAAGGAGCATGGTCACTATGTGTATCATGTCAATATCTGGAATGCAGGGGTTTGAACAACTGGTACCACTTGCCATACAGAAAGGGCAAGTAGCCAATAAAACCCCACAGGCCATTGTCTGTCCATGTAAATTCAAAACTGACAACCAAAGGTTCACCATAACTTCAAAACGGGTCAATTCAACAAGTAAAAACTCCAAACAAATTCAAAAAACTATTTACATATATACATTCCCTCCCCCGATATATTTCCAAAAAAGGCTTAAGCTGGCAGGTCTGGTGTCTGGCCTAAACTCTGACCACAGTGATTGCACTTGGTCTGAAGGCCAAAAACTCCCAGCACACACAGCTCTGCCCCTTCCAAATAACTGGACAACTGATCTTTCAAGGGCGATAGAGATTGCAGAAGGGCCACAGAGTGGCCCAGGCCTGATCTCTCTAACTTCTGAACTGTGTCACAGCAACCAGCTTTTATCTCAAACATCCAATTGCAAGGCATCCCAGATTTTGTTATCACTTGACATGAGCTTTGCAAAGATTTAACATGGTTGGTAATTGGCCCACCTGACAAATGAATTGTAGGCAAGGGCCAACCAACTATGTGCAAAGTGCAAGGTCAAAGCTCTGTAGCCAACACCCCTGGGAAATCTGACTAAAACAAGACACTGTCTTTTCAAGGGCTGGGGTTTTTAGATTTCTCTTTCCTTGTGTGAAAGGCAACTGAGGGTGTTTCTCTGGAACCGCTGTCCTTGCAACATCTATTGAGGTGTAGGGTCCATATTTGAAATTTAGTCTAGCCAGTGAAATACCTGGGTTCCATTGTTTGGACTGCAGATTAGGGGTAGCCACAATGATTGCTCTATAATATCTAAGGCCCTTGGCTCCTCCTACAGAGAATACATTATGGGTTTTCTGTGGGCAATGGAGGTCCAAACTATAAATGTGGGAAGACTTACCAGGGTCCCATGGATGCAGTCCTGTACTTTTTTCACTTCTGCACACAACATCTACCTGTGATACTGTTACTGTCTCATCTGGGGTTTTAGGGGGCAATGTGAATGAGCTGGTGTTCTCTTCAAACAAGTCTACCAACCCCAAGTCAGATAACACATGGCTCACACTTCTAATTATGTCATTCTCTTCGACTTGACCTGTACATAGTTGTGCTTTACTGTGAATTGGGTCATCCTTTGTAAAGGTGACAAAGTCAGCATGAGAGGATGGTACAGGGTCATTGGTGAATGCTATCAATGACAAAGTGGCATTGGGTGGCGGAGACTTATATGAAAGGGATTGGGGTACCTCATGCCCAACTAATTCCTGCGTAGAAGGCTTCTCAACTTCTTGCTTTTGTTCTGAATCAAAATGAGAAGACGATCCATATGGTCCAGTCAAACTTGCAGTTTGGCCCTTACAGGGCCAATCTAGACCAGTACTGACCGATCCAACATGGGATGTCCCTAACTCATTTTGCTCAGAGGGATTACAGCCACTTTCTGTGCATTTAATTGGGGTGACTTCCACTTGACTGTCTGAGAACAAGGGCTTTTGGGCAAAGAAATGGGTCATTGAGGAAATGTTCTGGGTGTCCTGTTTCTCCATAATAGGAACTGCTTGCCTTGCATCTTTTAAAGCAAGACTACGCTGCCAAGGACTCTTCGAAAGAACACTGCGACTTACCTGGGCATTAACCATGTACTCCTCACTCAACATACCCCGCAGCTTCCCAGACACAATTTTCACTGAATTGGGGGGCAACACAAATGTTTCTTGGGCAATGACGGCAGTCATGGTTGGACTTGGGATGACTGCCCCCAGGACATTGGGACTACTTCCACATGGACCGTCAATTTCCCTTCCTTTAAGTCAAGGTTTATCCCCTGTTATCTCAAAAAGTCTAATCCCAGCAGCATACTGTCTCCAATTGGGGCCACATAGATGTTCATGGTGAAGGACTGTTGGCCAAGCCCCAGCTCAAAGGGCCCGGCCACATATCCATTCATCCTGAGTCCCTGCCCTGCCGTGTTCATAATGACTTCCTTTATAATTGGTGGGGAAAATTCTAACGCTTTGTATACCTCTTCAGATATGAGGGTTACCTGTGCTGCTGTATCTACTATTGCATGAACAATTTCACCTTGTACCCTTACAGGCACCCTGTACATGGTCACCCCTGACATTTGACTAATAGTTATCATCTCTAACCCTCCTCCTCTTGGCTATCCCCACCCTCATTTGGGTTGTCTAACTGATCCTCCACTAAGGTTGTCTCCCCCTCTTCGTCTGAAAAACCTAACTCCAATCCTAAAAGGGGGTCATCTTCACTCTCCCCAGGATTTTCAATTGGCTCAATGGGTTGGGGTCATCGGGTAAATCCTGGGGTTCTTGTTCCTCAACATCTGTATTTTGGGCCCATACTGGGGAACTTGGCCTTTTCACCTTATCAAATTTTCCCTGCCTTAACCAGGCTGGGCTAAATGACCTGGTGCCAGCCGGTTCCCCATAGGTCTGCCCTTGCGCCTCTTTTAGATTAATTTCCCCTTTACTGGGCTCTTCCTGACTGAGGCCTTTCTCCTTAAGTAGGGTCTGGCTCAGGCCTCTTGAGCTGACCCCTTGGAGTTTAAAGGACTCCTATGCTCTTCAAAGGTCACTCTACGCTTGGGGGACCCAGATCTTTCCAACCTTGGGCATTCCCTCTTGAAATGCCCCATGTCCCCACAGAAAAAATATCCCTTACTTGCAGGTGAGGGGCTTCGGGACTGGGCAGGATTCATTGTTGGGGTTCCCAGTAATTTGCGCATTTTTGCTAAAAGGCGCCCCTCTAACTTTGGGATTTGATTCTGGGGGCTTTCCACCTGCTTTGAAAGTCCCTCCAGTTTGTCCTGCCATTTATCCACCTCATTCTCCAACTTTTCTACCCTTCCCCGGTACCCTTCGTCCATCCCACCCTTTTGGGGAAATGACTTGGAAGCAGAACAGACGGCGTAGGATTCCTCATGGGAATGCCTTGTGTCTGGGCTGACACATTTCACTTCCCGTCTGATGCCCCGGCCATATATAGCTTGGTGGTTATGCTGGTGCCACCTTATCTTGTCCACCGCTTCCTCAATATTGGCGGGCCTTTTATTAGATGCATAGCTGCCCGCCTCTTTATCAGCAGCACCTGCCTGCTGATACATATGGTCTTCTGGAAAGTTGCAGAAGGCTTTGGAGGCCAGGGACAGCACACGGTCAGCCCAGTCTTCCAAGGATTCCTCAGGTGTTTGTTTGGCATTCTGGAACTGGACCTGCGCGGTCTCGGGAAGTTCTTTAAACCCGAACCTCTTCTCGAGTTTGCGCACGAGGTCCTCATCTGCCATATGTTGGTTTCTCTCCACAAGGAGTGCATAGAATTCGCTTGCCTTGCCATCGAGGCACCAGCACAGCTGATCCTTGCACTCCCTAGGGGTCCATTCACTAACTTCGGCATACCGGGAAAACTTGGCGTAAAAGGCCTGCCAATTGCTCTTTCCGTCATACTTAAGTGTTTTGGGCAGGGCATACTTCTTCCCACCCTTGTTCCCTCTCTCCCTATTCTGTGGGCTGCACTCCCGATATAGTATCCTCTCAAGAAAGTCATAATCAGGGCTATAATCTCTAGTAGGTCCCCTGGGAGGGCGTCGTGCCTCAGCTCTCGGCCTCTCCTCTGGGGTCCTATATCTCCACCCACTATATCGGCCATAGTCTTTAGCCCTAGTATGCTGGGAGTCTCTATAAGGTCTGGGTGTGTCAAATGGGAAAGCCCCCATCCTGTCATCTCCCCTTGCCCGGGCACCCCTGTCACTCTTATAGTCATATCTACTACTGGGGCTTCTATCCGACCGGGCCTCATACAGGTCACGACGGGCCCCAGTATCCCTGTATTTAGGTGTCCAGTCTCTCCTGTGGGATGGGGACAGGTTTTCCCTAAAGCCCGAATCTAGTTCCCCACACTCTACTTCCTCACTGTATTCATCTGTATAAGTGGGGGAGGGGGACCTTGAAAATCTTTCTGCTTTAAATGTTTGGTAGAGCCCCCTTATGGATGGGGTCTTCGGGGGTCTATCTACGGACGGACAACTAGTTCCACCGGCGACCCCGTCACCCCCATCTCTGGGACGGCCGGCTCTACTCCCATTAATCAATTCGTCACCCCTAGATAATCTCTCTCCTTGTCTCTCCGCTCAATCATATCACTAAAGATGGCCAGCTTTTTATCAGCAGCATTGTTAGCTGGACTTAAATCAATCATATTTAGTAATGTGGGGGTCAAGCGCAGGTGGAGGATTTCTACTAAGTCTTCAAGCAGGATCCCCCCTTTATCCTGCCTCATGTCCAACAACTGGCATGCAATTTTCTGTCCCACACCTGGCAGCAGCAACAATTCATCAAAATGACAAGTATTAATATGTATTTTGGACATGGTTATACAATATATAATAATAATAATAATGTACAAGTCAAATGGAAAATACAACAACACAATAATAAAAATACAAGGCAAATATAATTTTATTTAATCAAAACATTCACAGGAAATAAATAAATATAAAGCACAAAGGGGCACAAGCTTGCCGAACCGCCACGGGAGGGGCAGTCAGCAAGCAAGTGTACTCAGTATAAGGGGCGGGCTATACGGGAATTGTGCACTTAGGTTGGGAAATAATCAGGTAAATTAATTTATAAATGTATGGGGTTGGTGTTCCTATGACCAGGTAATAGCCACTAGACCCTCCGATGGCCACCACGTGGTCCTTGAATTAGGGATCAACCCTTTGTCCCACAAAGGGTCTCGCCCTAACTCAAGTCAGAAACACCGATCAAACTCCTAAATCTGAGGCAAAGATCCCAGCTTTTGCCCCAGACTACTCCTTTCCTTCCTTATTTAGTTGCCACTGGTCCCACCAAGTGACAACTAAATGACTCCCTCGGTTCCCAACCGAATCCTTTTCCAAGATGGCCTGCCAGAAATCCAACTCCCAGCTGGATTCCTGACAATAATTTAGCGAGCGGTCGCTAAATTCCCTAAAAGTCCCGCACGATTCGGACCTTTAGACTGATCGGTAGCGCCAATGTAAGAATTGGCACTTACCTAATCCTCAGAATGCGTGTATGTCCCGCTGGTCGACGGTTAGTGGAATTTATACATCATCTTCATTAACTTGTTCAACCAGAAAGAGGCTAGGGCACATGTGGAACTCCCTGATTTGGGGTCTTTGGGTCTTACCAATAACTGGAAATACCACCGGATACTACACTCCTCCAATTCTCCTCTCCCTGTATCTCTTTCCATTTTCCTTTTTTTTTCATTCGAATGTCCAATCACGGGTTTAGCAAATGATGTTGATTTTTCATTTTCATACGGCATATCCTATCCATTTACATTTCCTCCTTTGGATTTCCTGTACTTTTTCATTTTGATTCATTTGGATTGTTGATATTTCATTTGTCTACCATATATGATGGATGTTTCTCAGACATCTGTTTATAAAGGAATGTACCCTGTTCTAGTTGGCAACTTTAAGACTCCATGTTTTTTAGCCAAAGAGCAGGACTGATTCACACGTTGTGGAAAATTCTTAACTTAGTCTTGGTTTTTCCATACTTTCCGAAGCATGGCAAAGGCTGTGTAGGCTTTTTCAAGTCTTGCTTTGATATCTTCCTCTGTACCTCCAAGATGGTTAACCACGCTTCCAAGATACACAACTGATGTACCGCTTTCGAGCTGCATGTGTTGTGCAAATTTCGATGTTGTTTGTATTGTTTGTGTGTATTCTCATAAAAATGTTTTTCTAATGTGATTGAAAGTCCTGTCGTGGATGCTTTTTCTACAAGTAATGATGTTTTATCTTGCATCTCTTCATATGTGTGTGAGCGTTAAGAGAGCCAGAAGCGTCAGCGAAATCTAAGTCGTCAAGTTGGTTCATTTGATTCCACTGGATTTCATTTCTTTTATGTGTTGTCGATTCCTTCATGATTCAATAGATTGCCATTGGAAAAAAGAAAGGGGAAAGTAAGTAGTCTGTCTTATTCCTGATTGTATTTCAAACTCTTCTTTAGTGTCCCCTCTATGCATCACTTAGCATTTCGGTCATAATGCATATTTGTTATGATTGCGGATATTTTAGTGGGTATGGCAAAGTGGTCGGGTAGTTTCCAAAGAATTTCACTACCCAGACTGTCAAATGCCTTTTCAAAATCTATGAAGATAATATATAGTGAGCTTTCCCATTAAGTTGATTGTTGTATAACAATTCGTAGGATGACTTTTTGGTCTATGCGTGATCTTTCTCATCTTAATCCTGCTTGTTGGTCATGCAGTGTTTTGTCTAAATTTAGCTTTAATTTTGTTGAGAATAATTCTGTTCAGAATTTTTCCTGGCAAAGAAAGGAACATTATGCCTCTGTAAATCATTCACAGACTCAGGCGGTTTTATTGGAGTTTTACGATGTAACAATTCTTACAGTCATGAGGTATTTCTTCCTTTTTTCTGAATTTTTGAAATCAAAGGTTGTAGAATTTGTGCTGAAACCTCTTGATCTTATTTTGATGCTTCGACTGGTATGAAGTCTGGTCCTGGAATTACCCATTTTTCAGAGTTTAAATTGTTAAAATTATTTCTTCAAACGAGGGTTTGGAACAGTCTATTTCAAGATGTCGTACTACAGGTTGGGTGTCTGCCATTGTTTCTGGTGATGGGCGCGCGATTCAGTAGTTCTTTAACATGTTCTGCCCATCTACTTCTTTGTTATTCAATTGTGTACCAGGTGTTACCATATTTGTTCTTGACAGATTTTTCGAATTATGGAATCTCTTTGTCAGTTGACGTATAATATACAGTTCTTCCATGTGTTTTTTTTGTTCGGATGCTATTTCTGTTCTTTTTGTTCGTTCTTCAGAATGGCCTCTTCTTTCAAATTGAGCACTTTTCTTTACCTCTTGATGTTACTCTTTATAATCGGCTTCCAATTTTGTTTTTCTTGATCGTGTCTTTACATTTAGCCGCTGTTAACAGTGCAACGGGCGGAACAGCAAGTTTCCTTCTCCGTATTTGCAGGCGTTCTTGTCTGAGATTACCTGTCTTATGTCCTTTTAATAATTCATATGAATGAATCCAAACTCCTGTATTAAATATTTTACGAAAGGGTATGGAGTAAATGAACATGAGACGATAACACATATGTTAACTCAAACTGCAATAATTTTAATGAGCTGTATGGCCATTTCGGAAATTTATTCCTCATCAGCAGCACTAGAACCCAAACAAAGGAAATCCATAATTTCTAAAAATGTTTAAAATGCATAAAAAAACGAAATTCGAATAATCAGTAATATCAAATACAGCTTAGGACAAAACTACGATGGGAGGAGTTAATCCTTAGGTTTTAGAATTTACATAAATTTAGATAATAGCAATTGAACAAAGTGTACACATGAGATATTATCTCATGTACAAGTACAACATATCTAAGAAAAATAAAGAGCATATATCTCTACCACGGGGAATTGTTTTACCAACTCCACACTGCAATAAAAGACAAACTCCTGTATTAAATATTTTACAAAAGGGTATGGAGTAAATGAACATGAGACGATAACACATATGTTAACTCAAACTGCAATAATTTTAATGAGCTGTATGGCCATTTCGGAAATTTATTCCTCAACAGCAGCACTAGAACCCAAACAAAGGAAATCCATAATTTCTAAAAATGTTTAAAATGCATAAAAAAACGAAATTCGAATAATCAGTAATATCAAATACAGCTTAGGACAAAACTACGATGGGGGAGTTAATCCTTAGGTTTTAGAATTTACATAAATTTAGATAATAGCAATTGAACAAAGTGTACACATGAGATATTATCTCATGTACAAGTACAACATATCTAAGAAAAATAAAGAGCATCAAGTCGGACAACATAAAACCCGAAAATTCAGTTGCTCTAATACGAGTCAGATGGTAAGCGTGTCCTACACTAACCTGAAACTTGCGCACTATAACTTGTAACTGACGAACATTAAAAAGTTCCTTGTGACTGTCAGAATCATGCATACAAAACATATCAGTAGTCTCATATTCAATTCCATAAACAGATGGAATTTCTACAAAAAGTGACATTTTTTATTAAATAAATCTCAATTTTCTCCTTCATGATGGGAATAGTAATAGATTTTTTATCAGGTCTAACCGGTCTGTCTTTGGTAAAAATTCTATGAATGATGTCCTCACAAAGTTTCTAATCAAATTCTGCAAGAAAACCGTTGACGATTCTAATGTATAGCATACGTAGTACAGGTATTTTATATTTAACGCACGAAGTTTAGATAGCATTTGTGTCACATAGTATTTTGGAATATTATAGTGAACTTGAGTTGTATATATCTTATCGGGGTAGGGACATTTACACTCTACCCCAAAGAATACTTCACCTAACGCTTCTCTTATACTGCCATCCGGACTAACAACTCATGGAACTTGATTTTTTCCTATCTCCACTCTATAACAGCCTTCCTCAATGTTTGACAGCTTTGCCCCATACACGGGCAAAATCTTCCCCACTACAGTAGAAAAAAGAAGGGAAACGGGGAATGTGTCAAAGAGACAACGACCCAAAGGGTAGTAATAACAACTCAAAGTCACCATAAGATCTTCAATGAACGGTAAGGAAACCCCACACCCAACGGCAGGTCGGAGTCGGCCCCTAAAAGAGTAAATAAACATCATCGTAGATTAATATAGACATAAATTAAACTAACTAGAAAACAGACAAGACACACAAAGGCTTAACTTAATTTCCTGACTTAGGACAGGCGCAAATCAGGTGCGGCGGGGTTAAATTAATTTTATTGGGCCCAAACCTTCCCCCTATAGCCAATGTGACAAGTCAAAAAACAAAAGTAACAACAGTAAAATTCAGTTAGCAACAGGACTGAATTTCGTTTTTATGCCATATTCTAACATAGATTTTGTTTCTTCTGAATGTTCTTTGGTTGCCTTTTTGAATTCAACTTTATCAAAATGTTCTTGCTGTTGTTTAAGTGTTCCAAGCCCTATTGCATATACTGAGAAGCACAAAATTCATCAGATGATTGCCCATTCCTGCAAGACATAGTTTACCTGCTTTTTCAAGTCAAGACGTTTTTCTCTAGCATATAAATCACCTTTATCCCGGAGACATCAACTGTGGTCAACAGCTCATTTATACAGGAAGTAATATCAAATATGCCAGTTTCTAAAGCACTTATAACATATACAAACTTCGATTTCCTCCAATCAGGTCCAACTTGCTTTTTTAACTTTTCCAATACCAAATTTTTGTTTAATTTGCTTTTGCGTAACTCTTCAATTCTCTTACCAGCTATTGTCATTACTTCCATTAACATCAGCACCAAGTCTGTAACAACGGCAGTAGAATACCGAAGGAACAAAGGAAGCGATGACTACAAAAATCGAAGTCCAAAGACATGGCAAAAACAGTAACAGATAAAAACAAAGACAAAACAAGGACGTGAGACAGCTACAATGCACGGAAATAAAAATATAACATTAAGAACTAAGGTACTCATAGTGTGAACTCCCATGAAAACCGGGAGTGACATCAGGTGCTCCGGAAGGGTAAGCATGTCCTGCTCCGCTAGCGGCACCCGTCTGTCTGTTCAGCTCCCTGTATTTGAGACAATTTACTTTTATTGCTAACAGCTAACATTTCTAAAAAATTAGATATTTGTGTAAAAACATCGTCCTCTCTAGTGAATCTTGCTTGTCTTTGCTTTAATGTAGGTTAGGCTTCAAAACCAAACAAATCTATGTCTCCGGATTGACTTTTGTGTCCAGCGTTCATTTTTTACCATCTACACACAGTTTATAAGTTTAAGATTCATCTGTTTGCTCAGCTAAACTGTTAAGAAGGCATTTGAGTAAGCCCGGTTTCATTGATGTTTTGTCAAAGTTATTGTTTGAATTCCGATTGTTGCTCGAATCGGAACTGCAAAAATTATTTTTGCTGAATCTGGCGATAAAATTTTTGATTCTTCGAAAGATGATCCTTTGTTTTTTGGTCCACTCATAAATGCAGCCATTTCCCATGAAACATACAGTATCCAATTCTCCAAATTTTTTACGATTTCACTGTATCTCATAGTTAATGTACTTTCGCATGAGTAAAACTTACACACATCCATAAATTAGTGGAAAGCTATATTATCTAGTGGAAATCTATTCGATTTGACTAATTTATGAAATGCTATATAGTTATCAATTTGTCCTATATCTCTCAACACATTTACAACATCTGGAATAATTAGGGCCCCACCACTTTGTGGCGGACGCCCTATAGTAATAAGTCTGTCCATCCGTCTGTCCGTCCGTCCGTCCGAAACGTTAGTGTCCGGTCTATAACTTTTTTCTCGTTTGAGGTAGACTTTTGATATTTGGCATGTGGCAATATCTCCTCAAGGCGACGTGTCGCGTACCTTGGTTGGTGACCCTTGACCTTGACCTTTGACCCCAGGGTCATATTCCATGCTTTTTCAATGACAAATTCGTGTTCGGTCTATAACTTTTTTCTCGTTTGAGATAGGATTTTGATATTTGGCATGTGGATAGATTGCTTTAAGGCGACATGTCACGTACAATAGTTGATGTTGCTTGACCATTGATCTCTAGGTCACACTTGGAGCGGGGCCCACAGAGATGGATACCATCTCACTGATGTCTAGTTTGAACTAATTCGCCTATTAACGTATCCCTATGAGTCATATCTTCTGAATCCTTGCAGGCGAACTCGTTTATATATTTTCTACCACGCTCAACAGCTCTTCTTCTTCAATATTAATAAAATCTTCAATGGTAATGTCTAATATAAGTGGCGTTGACGATTTTTACTTTTTTGCGAATGGACTTTTAGATGGTGATGGTTCAAAAGGTAACATATTGCAACATTTTGACATGGAATCTCTACTCTCCTGAATTTTTATGCTTATTTTGTCATTTACGATTATTGGAACTATTGCCTTGTTTGTCGCCTTTACAATATTTGGTATAATATTAAAATTGCATGTTCTATATCCCATTTTCCCTGTTAATTCATTTAACTGTCTTTTCCGAATTTTTAATACGTTATCAGAGTGAGCATCTTCATTATGTGTTATTACGTCTGCAAACATTGAATATTCCTCTGTGCAGTAATAGCATTTAAATGCTATGGAATAAAAGAAAAAAAAATGTATTCACATTTTGTGACTCAACCGGACAATATTAAGCATGTAAATTTGGACCTTGACCGTACAATAACTCAACCGTAATCGAAATGTGGGCCATACAGCCGTACACCGCAGTTTTTTTTATACATTGGTTTTAGGTATTTGCAGTAAAATTTATAGTTTTCAGGTATGCTTATCGATCTTTGGGCACATAATTAGGCTAGAAACGTCTACATTTGTTAGGTAAAGTGGACAGATTCGATATAAAGTTCAATCAAACATCAAAATATCACTTCGATTTTTTACAGCACGTTGGGTTCTTTGTTTGAACATGAAATTCAAGCTCCTGCGTGAATACTTGATGTGAAGACTTTCCATTATATTTGCGATTTGTGCCGTATTATAACTTAACACGAAACCATGTCAATTAAAAGTAAAATAAAAATAAATGAGGTGATTACCTTTTCGGGCTGTTATGCTCCGCCATCTTATTTTAATTGACTCAACAAAAATTGCCGTACATGTTACAAGACAGTGATATAGAGATAAAGAAAATTACTTACAACAAAAGCAACGGTGCTGTAATTCCTAGGAAGTCATCACATATACTTCATTTTCCCCTAATGATATGCTTGTACATATTTTATAGATAGATGTTCTAGTAAATAATGCTGGACGTTCACAGAGGGCATTGTGGGAGAAAACGTCTATTGAAGTTGACGAAGCTATGTTGAAAATAAATGTGTTAGGAACATTGTCAATTACTAAATGTGTATTGCCAGAAATGATCAAACAAAATTCTGGGAGGATTGTCGTGACGAGTAGTCTTGCAGGAAAATTAGGTATGGTATAATGTTTGTAGTTTTTTCACATGTTTTGATTTGAACCTACTACAACTAGAAGAGTAAATGTGTATTTTGCAGAATTTGCAATTAAGATCTGATAAAATTATTAAATTTATCAGAATACCTCAATGAAATGTCACCATAAGATATCTTACTTTAAACCAGCTGTTCATTAATTGGTCCTATAATCCTACCTATTTTTTTAAAGTAGAATTTAAAATTTATTAGTAGCTTCCAAATTTTCACCATTTTAAAAATATGAGAGATAGTCTCGAATCTACCATCATTAGGTTACAGAAATATTGGGATTTATGCATTTTGATTAATTTGATCTTTATTTAAGGTGCACCAGGATTGGGATCATATTCGGGATCAAAACACGCTTTACATGTAAGTACAGATATTGAATGACCTGTATATATAGTAAATGGATAAAGCAAGGGAAACAGAACAAACATGATTTGTAACTAAAAGCAAAGGTTACTGTTCCTGCATTTAATCAAATAATTTTTAATACGCTATCGTAAAAGTTAGATGTTGCGAGTTTCCTAACATAATTTGTTTTGGGCTGGCGCGTGAGTATTGGACTACTAAGCTGCTGAATACGCTCGGCGACTAACTGTCTACCAGCAGATACATCGATGATGAATAACTGAAAAGCAACACAGTTATATCATTTTAAGATAGTAAGGATTGCAGAATAGAATTCATATGTCATTAGATTAATTCAATCGATTATAAATAATTGTTTTATGAGGCGATGCTTTACTCTTGATTAAAAAGGAGAAGATGTGAATGGTAACACATATAATGACTAAAAATTTCAATTGCCACTATTCACCTCTACAAAAGAAAAAAAATAAAGACGAAGGAAAAACATACATAAGACAGATACTCGGGAGACAAATTTTGATAATTTTGTTGCTAAGAAATTGGCTGTATATATAATTAAATACCGAAGTCACTATAAATCTACTTTCTACAATTTAGCCTCTTTATTGCAGATCAGATTAAAACGTTAAGAGACTCAGTTCACTAACAGGGAGGAAGGTTTCATTTCCAGTCTATTAGCTATTTAACTTAACATATTACACACGAACCTTTAATTCATTTGTACTTCTTTTAGGGCTGGTTTGAAAGTCTGAGAATAGAGGGAATGTGTCACAATATAAATGTGACTATGGTATGTCCTGGACCAGTGTTCTCTGAAATTTTAATACATGCATTTACAGAAACCAATAAAAATGTAAGTAACTGAATTATAAAATTTGAGGTTTTTTAGGATCATTGTTTTTTCAAATTATATTTGTACAAGCCCTTTTGAATGTTTCAAAAAAAAAACTAAAGAATAAAAATATCTGCTGGAAATATATCTTACTTCCGGGGTTACAATGTTCAACACGGCAGGTCTTATAAGAAGCATGAGATGCTTACTCTACCGGTGCACCCGATCGCACCCATGGTTTTTCATTTTTGTATATGTGTCTCCGTTTTTCTTTTCTGTGCCGTATTCGTGTTATGTCTTTGTTTCTTTGTTTATCCGACGTTGCCATTGTCCTTGGATTATTCTTTTCGGACTGACGGTTCGGTTCTCACTTACTTTATTCACATCTTGACAATTTCATTTCTCCAATTACTTTACTGGGTGTTAAGCATACTGATTCCATCGTCTTATTATAGGAACTTGGTGTTGAAATGAGACCAGATGAGAAAAGAATGACTGCTGAACGTTGTGCCTATCTAATGTCAGTTGCTGTGGCAAATGATCTAGATGAAGTTTGGTTGTCAGAAAATCCAGAATTGTTTTATCTCTATTTATTCCAATATTTACCTACCATTGCAAAAAGGTATGTATATCACTTTCGTCATTGACTGAAAATTTTCACTAGATTTCGTTCACCATTTTTCCCTTTCGTTTAAACTCTTTGATGGTGTGTCAAAAATAGTTTGAAAAGATCTTGTACGTCAAAAACCTATTGAAAAATAGAAAAAAAAATTGAAGCACAAAATTCATATTTACTCATTTATTAGAACCTGCACCTTTACATTTGTGTTAAAAAGTTTTGTGTAAGAGATACAACAATACAAAAATAGTCATTGATAGTCAAATGAGGTTTTATGAGCGCACTACATACCTTATTGAAATACGATTTGGGAGACAATGCCTAAAGCCAAAACCCTTTAATATTTATGATTCGATCTTCACTGAAGAGACCATGCCCAGAAAAACCCAAACATAACTCCTGGTAGGATAGATTACGGCAATTATCTTTGTTGTATGTCACTACTTCATGCTGAAAAATCAATTATTCATTTGCAAAATTTTCCAGCCCTTTACTATTTGGAACTGCGGTCCCAGTGTGAAAAATACCAAAACGGATGATTCAGTTCTAAATTTTAACAAATTCAGGGCATTATTTAGTCCCCATAGAGACCCTTTGATTTTCGTTGTCCTATTCATTTAGTTTATTACTTTATTTTGTTATTCCTACATGATTACTCCTTTTGTTTAGTAAGAACACGTTTTAATATGCAAAATCACATTTGGTTTGAATAGGCGCATTTTTTTATAATTTATTTATAATTTAATTTCAAAGCATTTTTTAATTTCAATGGTCGTTAAAAATAGCAATCAGGACAAAATAACGCATTATTACCCACATGAAAAACGATGTGTGAAAATTGAACAGTACCATAAACCAATTATTATAGAAATAAAGACCCTGTAAATCAGAAAAGTTGGTTTTCATGTCGGTGTTGGCATAAATTGGTTATGTATTCTGGTATATGCATTATGCTAAACCCCTCAAGGGAAGAGATCTTGGTGGAAGCTGTATACTGAAGGTACATAATTTTATTTTTCAGTTGGTAATGGGTCTACAGCTGGCATGTCAGTTAACTGCTAGTAGTCTTTTGTGATTTCATGTTTATGTCCGTATTTAGTTCTTTCAGTTACACAATTGACTAAGTCCTGTTGCTAACTGAATTTTACTGTTGTTACTATTTTTTTTGTTTATCATATTGGCTAGGGGGAAGGTTTGGGCCCATTAAAACTAGTTTAACCTCACCGCAGCAGGTTTGCGCCTGTCCTAAGTCAGAAAATTTATTAAAAAACCTTTGTGTGTCTCGTCTGTTTTCTACTTAGTTTACTTTATGTCTATAGGAGTCTAGGATGGTCTTTATTTAGGGGGCCGACTCCGACCTGCCGTTGGGTGTGGGGTTCCCTCTACATTCATTTAAGATCTTATGGTGGTTTTGAGTTGTTATTACCCCCTTTTGGTCGTTATCTCTTTGCCACGTTCCCCGTTTCCCAATTTGTTATTACTCCCCTTTGGGTCGTCGTCTCTTTGACACATTCCCCGTTTCCCGAGTTGTTATTACTGCACTTTGGGTCGTTGTCTCTTTGACACATTCCCCGTTTCCCGAGTTGTTATTACTCCCCTTTGGGTCGTTGTCTCTTTGACACATTCCTCGTTTCTCGAGTTGTTATTACTGCACTTTGGGTCGTTGTCTCTTTGACACATTCCCCGTTTCCTTTTTTTCTATAAGTAGTTTTCGATATGACCATCTGCAGAACTTGAACTTCATTTGTTGGATTTTTATATTAACGGCTCTTTCTTACCTATGGATTGATGCCTAGTAGTCCAGTATTTCGGGACTGGCCCAAAACCCGATTTCATTCGGAAATTTGTCATATTATTTATTTTAAGTTGTTAACATCTTACTCAAAATTGAGGAAGATCTCGGCCCTTACTAATTTTCACTGTTGTCCAGGTGTTTACCTAGTCTCGATTTGTCATTTACTGAAACCCTATTTGCATTCTTAACCTATTCCTTATTCACGACTCTATTCCCTTTTCCCTGTTATGGTTTTTGCTTTTCATTTAGATACTATCGGGTATTTTTGAGGTAGATGCGACGTGAAAATCTTGTCTTTCGGCGCCCTTCGCAGATTGGACGGTTTTATACAATCTGCGCTCCCATCTTGTACTTTTGCAGTATGCGCCCTGGCGCAGATTGCAAATGGAAGGGCGCAGATTGCAAGTATTAGGACGCAGATTGCAAGTATTAGGGCGCAGATTACAAGTATTGAGAGGCAGACTGCAAGTATTGAGGAGCAGATTGCAACTGTAATTGCTGCTCTATCCTACTAGTATTTTACGTATACACGTGTATTATGAATAATATTCTTGTAAACAGACAGTAGAGAGGACAAACTTTAGCAAGGTACACTGCATGGCTGTTATCACTAGTCTTGTCTGCCGATTTATATAAAACGTGAATGAATAACTCTTAACTTTTTTCTTGATTTAACCGTAAATCCATCCCTGGATATTACCATAGCCTTTTCACTGACTATAACCCTAACTCTTTCCCTGGCTATGACCTTAACCCTTTGCCTTAATTTAACCCTAACCCTTGCCCTTAATTTAACCCTAACCCTTTCCCGTAATTCAACCCTAACTCTTTCCCTGAAAATAAATCTAATCGTTTCCTTAAATATAATCCTAACCTTTCCCCTGATTACTATTCTGGCCTTTTCCCTGACTATAACCTTAACCCTTTCTTTGAATATGATCCTAAACATTTACATGATTTAAACTGTAACCTTCAATATAACCTATGCGCCGTATGATGCAATATGCGTCCGTGAATATGCAATTTGCGCCCCGAAATATGCAATCTGCGCCCCGAACTATGCAATCTGTGCCCAAAAATGTGCAATCTGCGCTCCGTTCCATGCAATCTGCGCCCAGACACAACCCGTTATATTTCTTGCTGTTTGCGCTTTATGGGCGCAGAATGCATAACACTTTACGATCTGCGGAGGGCGCAGATTGACAGAAATCATACGTTCGACCTATATGTATTTTTCATATAAACTTGTATACATTTTGTTTCCTTTTTGTCTTCCAAATATTTTAGTTTTCGAAATAACTTTCTACAGAAACTAAATTAACAGTAACTTTTGTATTTAGTTGTAAATGATTTGAATTTATTTTGCTTTACATTGCAGGCTTGGAAGAAGAATAGGTGCCAAGCGTGTGGAAAAGATCAAATCTGGTATTACTGATCTACACTCATGAGATTGGAATTGTTTTGAATAAATCTATTGTATTACTGTTTTTATAATTAATAATAACTGAATACCGAAGTTACCGTAAATTTAGTTCATTTTGACAACTTATGTCTCTTCACAGTCTTTAAAGTCTTGATTGTGAAAATTTAAGCAAATAACATACATCTTCAACATACAACTAGATGTATGTTGGCAGTTAAAGTTACAGATTCTGAGAAATATTAGTGAAACTGACATAAAAAAGAATGAGAATACAGAGCTGACTGGTGATTAGCGAACAACAGATGCAATAAGAAAGAGTTAGGCCAAAGAATTGCAAGAAAACGATCGAAATTTCGATCTAAAATCGTTTTAAAGTCTGGTTATTTCATATAGCAGATCAAATATGGCATATGTTTCTCTAGTTAGTCTGCATTTTGCCTTTATTTCTGAGTTTTACGTTAAAGCAAGAAATGAACTTACAGGTAAATTCGGGCTCCTAAGGGAAATCTGTTCATATGCTTAGCAAAACTCATTTGAAGATGGTTACAGCAAATCTGTAAAATGCGAACTAAAACATTGTGAATATTGTTTGTTATTTCAAAAAAGAACGTTTATAAATTCTTGGTAATAGCTGTGCACCCTTATCTGCATTCTTCAAAAACCAACATAAAACATTTCATTAGGTAATAAAACCTACATTTAGTAATTGGTTTGGGAACAATAGTCTAAATCTATTATCTATTTACAAACACAACCAAATCGATGCAAGGCTTCCAAAATGTAAATAAAAGGGAGAAAAGCGTTGTCGTTTTCTTTTGATATCTCCTTTTGGTATAGTGTTTTTTTCACTACATAACCAATATCTCTGTGAGTACTTGCATTTTGTATACACATGATAGTATTATA
>MJUU01024020.1:6247-22331 GCA_002080025.1 Modiolus philippinarum
TGGTCACAAAATTTTTAAAAGCTATATTTTATCTTAAATCTTTTCATTTTTCAGGCATTACACGCCTTGTTTGTTTGTAGGGCCCTGTATCTTATTATAGCAAATGATATAGTAAACTTCCAGTCGACAAACGTTCTTAAATATTGAGGGAGATTTATTTTAGCCCAATTAATTAATTCCTATATTATTCAACATTGTACAAATGTACTGTGTCACTATATGACTTAGTTTATTTTTCACATTGACCATAATTTCCATGTGAAAAATAACTTAGTCCAACATTCAATATTTTCCATGTGAAAATAAAACTTAAGTCCTACTTCCATGACCATTTCCATGAATTTTCTAAGTTCAGCTTTCCATGCTATGCATGAAAAGATTCCATGGAATTCCATGGAATTATTTTAAAAGATTTTATTTTCCATGACCCATGGAATTCCATGGAAAATTTCTTCATTTTTCATGGTAAACACACTGAGGCACCATGGAAAATCTAGAGATGGACTGAGTTTCCAGAAATTTTGTTTTCTGCTCTCTACTTTATTGCAACCCTTCTTTAATCTCAATTCTGCAGATTTTTCAAAGATTTTTTTCCAGAAAAAACAGTCTCAGAAATCACATCCTGTTCATGAATTCATTTCTTTTGTATTTTCATGAAATGTTCAAGAACATGTATTAAAAAGATTCATGATCATCATGTTCATGAAATGTGATGAGTTTGTTTTCATGAACTGTTCAAGAAATGTTCTTGAACAAGTTCTTGTATCAATGTTCATGAACTCATTGAGATTGTTTTTTATGAACAGTTCAAGAATATTTCTTAAACAGTACATGTTCATGAAGTCTAGTGAGATTGTTTTCATGAACAGTTCAAGAACATTTCTTGAACAGGTTCATGAATTACAAGTTCATGAACTCAAGTGAGATTTTTTCATGAACAGTTCAACTACTGTTCAAGAACAGGTGAAGCTGTTCAAGTACAGTTCATGAAGAGTTCATGACTTCTTGAACTTCATTTCGCAGGAAAGTTTCCTGTCCGTTAACTTTTCACATTTTCATCTTCTTATCTGAAACCACTGAAGCAAATTCAACCAAACTTTACAGGAATAATGTATGGAAGGTCCTTTACAAAGATTGCTCATTTTGTTCCGATCCGATAAAAAACATGGCCGACAGCGTGGAACTTAGGTTTAACATAGGACCCTATGGCAAAAATCACATTTTCATCTTCTCCTCTGAAACCCCTTAAGCAAATTCAACCAAACTTTATAGGAATGATGTTCTAAAGGTCCTCAACAAAGATTGCTCATTTTGTTTGGATCCGATAAAAAACATGGTGGCCAGCACGGAACATAGTTTAACATTGGACCCTATGGGAAAATCATATTTTCATCTGTCTCCTCTGAAACCACTGAAGCAAATTCAACCAAACTTTACAGGAATGGTGTATGGAAGGTCCTTTACAAAGATTGCTCATTTTTTTCTGATCCGATAAAAAACATGACAGACAGCGCAGAACTTAGGTTTAACATTGGACCCTATGGGAAAAATCACATTTTCATCTTCTCCTCTGAAACCGCTGAAACAAATTCAACCAAACTTTACAGGAATGATGTACTAAAGGTCCTCAACAATGAGTGCTCATTTCGTTTGGATCCGATAAAAAACATGGCTGCCAGCGCTGAACTTTGGTTTAACATTGGACCCTATGGGAAAATACACAAATGGTCTTCTCCTCTGAAACCACTGAAGCAAATTCAACCATACTTTACAGGAATGATGTACTAAAGGTCCTCAATGAAGATTGCTCATTTCGTTTGGATCTAATAAAAAACATGGCCGTCAGCACGGAACATAGTTTAACATTGGACCCTATCTTCTCCTCTGAAACCACTGAAGCAAATTCAACCAAACTTTACAGGAATGATGTATGGAAGGTCCTCAACGAAGATTGGATCAATAAAAAACATGGCCGCCAACACGAAACATAGTTTAACATTGGACCCTATGGGAAAATCTTCATTTTCATGATCTACTCTGAAACCATTAAAGCAAATTTAACTTAACTGTATTGGGGTTATGAATAGAATTATATTAACAAAGAATACTTATTTCAATTGAATCTAACAAAAACATGGATGTGAGGAGAACATAGCTTAACATTAGACCCTATAGGAAAAACATATTTGGTCGTCAGCATAGGCAGGGCTTAAAAGTATCTTTGTCAGGTGAGCGATACAGGCTCAGTATCTGAGCCTCTAGTTTTATGATGGCCTTATTGTTCAATAAACTCAAAACAGATGGTAGCCATTCCTTCATTAAGCATGCATATTAAGCACATAAACTTGTTTCAATTAAAATAGATAAGTTTGAGATATACATGTAAATGTGTTTTTGTTTTATTTTTGACAATTTTTTTATTTTAATCACAAGGAACTAAAAAACTTATTCCAAATGTAGTAAAATAACTCGAGTGGACCAATGCCTAATAATTCTTATATGATTTGCATAATAGGAAATATGCTGATATGATTGGTTGAATTTACTTCCGGTAGCAATTTCTGAAGTCGTTTATTTTTTGATAGACGACGTTGACCGAACAACCTTTAAGTTCACCTTATAAATTCATACGCTGAGTGAATCAAATAGAACAAAAATGTGTGACTGGCATTATAAAAGTAAGAATTTAATTACTTATCATCAAATTAAAAGAATTATAAGGATTAAACACCGTTTGAAAGGAAATTATAGGAGTATAAACGGGACCAAGTCACTCACAAACATATCATAAAAGTCCTTCGGACTTTTATTTGTTTGTGAGTGAATTGGTCCAGTTTATACTCCAATAAATTCCTTTAAAACGGTTTTTAATCCTATAATAAGTCTCTAGTTGTTAGATTCCCTCGAGGTGGATACCTAGGGTATGCAGGGTTGTTACTGCATTCCGGAGACAGTGTTGTTGTTACTTGGTTCTCATTTATTCCAAATGTATAAAAAATGACTAAAAACATGAAACTTTGAAGTTGGGGTGATAATCAATGAATCAGTATTGCATCACATTAAGTAACATTTGTTCTTTTGTAGATGACATCAAAGGAAGATGGAGAACAACACCAAACTGTGGATCGAAGAGGGCATTTGTGTGTACTATAGGGTTTAATGTAACAGTACAGACAGTGACCACACCAAGGCGTAAGTAGTACAGTAGAACTTTATAGATGGCTTGAACTGCAATGGCTTGAACACCATGGTTGTCTCGAAACCTTTTTCTGGTCCCATTTTTAAAGTTTAAACATAGGTCAACCTCGATAGCTTGGACACCCTGTAGCTTGACTGTTTTCGTCCGTCCCTTTGGTTTTCAAGCCATCAATGTTCAACTGTACTTGTATGTACAATATAAGATAAAAAATCAAAGAACAGAATAATATAGACATGTGAGATGTTAACATGGGTCAAAATTTAAACTAAAAGTTTCATCAAATAAAGAATCAAAAGTCAAAGAAATTAAAAAGAATCGGCCAATATTTCTGTAATCAGCCTTTGACTGTCAGGTCGTTATTACATGTATGATATCCTTAGAATCAGTGACCATATTTCTCTGTGTTTCCTTTTTCACCTTGAGAGCTGATTCGCAACACTTACTTTGTTCTATTAAAATAAAAAATGTATTTATTATATCAATAGTGGTGATTAAATTAAGTTTCTTTAATAGTTAAATAGATGTCATTTTGTCATTGGTGAAAAAAAGGATTTCTTGTCACTGTAGGAAGTGACAGCACAATCTCTTGTCAATGCTCAAAAGTAAACAAAATGACTCATTGAAATGTAGAAATCTAGAATCTCAGTTTTTGAATAGAAAATCTATATAATAAAAAGCATAACCAATCAACCATCATGAATATTAATAAAAATGTCTCTTTGTGGACCAATGCAGTGTAGTAAATTCATGCACTCATAGTTTTATTAATATTCACTATGATTATGCTATAAATATTAATGCATCTATTGGGAGGCCCTTCACATCAGTTGCTAGTTTAATTCTTATCAGACTAAAAATATGGAAACCAGTACTGAATGTACAATGTAGTTTATAATTAAACACTATGGAAAAATTATCATTTTCATCATCTGCCCTGAAGCTAATGAAGCAAATTTCAATAAGCTATACTGGAATAATAGGGAAGGTCCTTTACAAAGATAGCTAATTTTGTTGCCATTTGAGTTAACTTACGTTAGACCAAATTTTACAGAAATGATATTTTGCAGGTCCTTCACAACAGTTGCTCATTTTGTTCTGGTCAAACATATAACATGTTAGCCATTGCAGAACATGGTTAAACATTGAGCTCTATCATTTTCATCATCTGCTCTGAAATTATTCAAGTTAATTTAAATGAATTGATGTATGGAAGGTTCTTTACAAATATTACACTTTTGGTCAAATCTGACAAAAAACATGGCGGCCAACACAGAGCATAGTTTAACATTGCGCCCCATTAGTGAATCATCATTTTCCTCATCTGCTCTGAAAATGTTAAAGCAGTTTAACTAAAGTGTTTTAAAATGATGTATTGTAAGTCCTTTAGATAGCTCATTTTGGTCTGACCAGACAGAAAACATGGCTGTCAGCACAGACCACAGTTTTATGTTGGACCCTGTGGGAAACTCATACATTTTGTAATTTGATCATCTCCTCTGAAACTACTGAAGCAAATTTACCCCAGCTTTACAACAATGATGTTTGGGAAGGTCATATCAATAATTGCTCATTTTATTCCCATCACATAAAAAATATGTCCTCCAACACAAAACATAGTTGAACATTGGCCCCTATGGGAAAATCATTTATTTGAAGCTTTTTCAACTAAACTGGACTGCAATGATGTATGGGAGTTTCTTTAAAATTGTTAAGCAGACACATATCCTCACTACCCGGATACTACCTCTTTTGGGTGTGTCATTCTCTACTGAAACAAACTTATTTTCCTGGATATTTTATTTTGAGTTTTGTCCTTCCTGGTCAAATTCACGACAACTAATTTCTGGGATTTTCTTTTTCTTCTCATGCATTTATATTAGGATTAGAAATAGGTTGTTGATAATTTATTTTCTCGATATTATCCATGCTTGCGAAGATCACAAAAATTAGTTGTTTTACAGATTATGATCTATGTACTGTAAAGATTTACAAAGAACCGATAAGAGGTTTTACTATGTGAGATACTTTAGGGTTCCCTATTCACAAAATCATGCTTCAAAATTTGTAAAATAAAATATCAGGCTTTGGTAGTTTTTTATTTCATGTATGGAAACATGTAAAATCGAGAATCCTGCCTATTTTTGTCTCGCTCGCGACGAAAGTCGCGGAAAGCGAGACATAGGCGTGCAAAGTATGACGACGGCGACGATGGCGGCGATGGCGACGGCGTTAACTTTTACTAAATACAGGATACTTTGAAAACCCTTTGATGTAGGAACATCATATTTGGTCTAGTGGTAGTACTAATTAAGTGCTACCTGACGGACATATCATCATGTGACCTTGACCTCAATTTCATGGTCTAGTGGCCACGTTAAGTTTTTCTGCTTAAGTCCATTTCTCAATAACTAGAAGTGGTAGGTTGATAATATTTGGTATGTAGGTTGGTCTTGGGTAGTACATGTCAGTCTGGCAGGTGACTTTTGTCCTTGACCTCAATTTCACGGTCTAGTGAGCATATTCACTTTTCTGATTAGTTCACTTAGATTTCACATCAATTTAGAGTCCAGCAGGGCCGGGCGAGACATCTTTTAGGGTCATCACTTGTTAAGGGTATTTCATGAAACATGCTGCAAAAAAAATGTCTTAAATAATCACACCTAGACCTTACAGGGCCCCCATTGTCCATTGTATACAGTATAACTTGGTTCTATTTATAGCAACATTTAAATGTGATGATCATTGGACACTGAACAGTGGGATGTGTTTCCAGTTTAATGACACAAGGAGAAATTGGCAAAGTGCCCAACAAGACTGTCAGAGGAAGGGTGGTAACCTAGCAACCGTAGATACAAACAGGAAACATAGCTTTGTTATCAGTAAGTATGTTCCTTTATAGTTATTTTATACCAGCAGGGAAAGGAACTGCTGAATAATGAATTTAAGGGTCTTTGCAATTATTGGTAAATTTTGTTCTAATTTGTAAACAAACATGGCTGTTGATGCAGAACATATTTTTACATTGCACTTTATAGGAAAAAATGATTATTTTATTTGAAACTATTGAAGTCTATATTTGTATTGCTTTTGATTTATCAGCATATAGATTATTGTTCCATTGATAAATATTCCAGTAACACCTTATCCCTTCTGTTTTGTTCAAATTTGGCGGTCAGTCTGAAACTGTTGATCCATATTTTAAGGCTTCTCCTAGTTAACAAATATAACTCATTTATAATGATATAATACTGTGGAAATACTTTTATTCGTGGACATCATTTTTCGTGGTTTTGATTGATATTACTATTTCGTGGGTACTTAAATTTGTGGTTTCGAATTCTAAGCATTAAAACTATAGGCAAAAATGCATTTTGTTTGGAACTTAATTTCGTGGTTTAAGCGAACCACAAAATCCACGAAAATTGGAACCCCACAGTACTTTCACAGTGTTTAGATAACAGACACAGAAAAATAATTTTTTACAGATCGTATAAAGACAGCGGAATATTGGATTGGTTTGAATGACAGAGCAAGGAATAACAAACATGAATGGATTGCTACAAATGTCACCGTGAGTACTTTGAAATAAGAGACTATTCATTTTACTTAAAGAATGGTTATATTAAGACCTTATCTTTTGTTGTCTTGCCCGTGACGAAAAGTCTGAGACATAGAGATAGTGCTTATGTAAGAAGTTAGTACAGAATGACTATCAGCAGTCCTAGCCACTTGATATTTTGACACACAGTTGGGTCTATATGAATTTAAAATGGATGATGGTTCAGACCCTCAGTCAAGCATGAACAATCACACCAAGTTTTTTGGCAAACAGTTACTACACACAGTTTAAGACTTAGATTTTGCTATAATGGCTACTGCTGTAGATCAGTGTGCAGATTCAAGCGACTGTGTTGCAGATAAGACATATCCTGTGTCCACAACTTATTGCTTATGGTTAAAAGTGAAGGGATGTTGTATTAGACATCTATCCAATAACTATTTTTATTTTTATGTCAACACTTGTCCATTTACCCAGTTCAATATGCTGAGATTGTCATACTGGGATTTGTGTTTGAATGGAGACCTTAAGAGCTAGGATGTTGATATTTGGTATGTGACTTGCTTGTAATGAAAGTTTTCTTGTGGTACCATATTTGTAGATATTTTGACCTTGACCTTAGGGCAATTTAAAAAATCTTCTGATGGTACATTTTGACCTTGACATTGTACTGAGGGCAATTTTTAAAAACTTTAACCTTGCATCTAGAATGGTAGGCTTTTAGTGGTTTTGTGTTCATATTTGGTATGTAACTTCCTTATGATGAGAGCTTATTATCAGTACCATATTTGTGGACATTTTGACATTGACCTTTGCCCTAGGTCATTTTTTTAAAACTTAAACCTTGTTTCTACAAGTTAGTTGTTTAGTGGTTCAGTGATTATATTAAGTATATGACTTTGTTTTGATTATAGCTTCCTGTTGGCATTATATTTTTAGACATTTTGACCTTGATCTTGCCCAGAGGGTTTTTTTTATGCCCCCTCCGTTAGGCGACGGGGGCATTAAATTTTACCCTTGTCCGTCCGTATGTCCGTCTGTACGCATGTCCGAAATTTTTGTCAAAGATTTCTCAGCTTGTGTATGCAGGAATGATTTGATATTTGGTGTGAAGTTTTGGTATGATGAGTTGTACTGTGTCTCCCCTTTTCAAGTCCATCACTCATCTACTTCCTGTTTGACGAAAACTTTGATTTTTCCCATTATAGCCATATATTGAATTTTTTCGTCAAAGATTTCTCAGCTTGTGTATGCAGGAATGTTTTGATATTTGGTCTGAAGCTTTGGTATGATGAGTTGTACTGTGTCTCCTCTTTTGAAGTCTGTCACTCATCTTATTCATGTTTTTTCAAGTCTGTCACTCATCTTCTTCCTGTTTGCAATATCTGTATGGTGGGGGCATCTGTGTCCCATGGACACATTTTTTTAAAAATTTTTAACCTTAAACCTTGTTGCCAGAAGGGTAGAATATAATGTTAATGTGTTCATATTTGGTATGTGATTTCATAATAATGAGTGTTCTCTGGCGGTTCCATATTTGTAGGCATTTAGGCAATTTTTAAATAAAGTCTCTAACATTGTTTCCAGTTTATTATGTATATTTTTCACATCGAGATAGTTAAATTTTCACATTTTAAAGTTCAAGGTTTATCCCAGAACTTTAAAATGTGAAAATTTAACTACATTGTATCGAGATGTGAGAAATTATCGTAATAAACAGGAAACAATGTTAGAGATTTTTTCTCTAATTCCTACTCAATTTATTTGACGTAAAGCAAACTCCATAGTCTTCAGTCTCAAGTATGCCGCCATTTTGTTGCTATCATCGTTGCTATGTGTATCATTGCGCCTTTCATTGAAAGGGGTATTAAGTGTAATATTTTTTGATAAAAATGTCATATTATCAATAAATTGAGATATCTTAGTTAAAAAAATGCAAAAACCAGTTAGCTAGACAATGATGCAGGTGTTAATTTCATCAACATCTGGTTGCACTATTTCTAGAAACTGACACTGATTGAGCAATCAGCAAGTGAGATCAATTTCTAAACATGTTGATTATCAGTTTCATCTAACATTATTTGGGAAGTATTTATTTTGAACAAGAATTAGAGAAAGCTTTATCTTTGCTTCTAGAAGTTAGTTGTGTAGCGATAGGGTGGGGTGCTCATATTTGGTATGTGGCTTCCTTATGATGAGAGCTTTCTGGCAGTGCCATAGTTATAGATATTTTGACATTGAAATTGCCCTGAGGGCAACTTTTAGGAAAAACCTGTACTTTAAAGCTTCTAGAAGTTATTATATATTAGTGGTTTGGCATGTGACTTCCTTTTATCACATTTTAAAAATTGTAAACATCAAGTTACAAAAATGTATAACTTTTAATTTTTTTGTTTATTGAGGTCACTCTAATTCCTGGCAAGCTATGTTGTCAACTCTTGTTATGAGAACATGTAAAAGATATTTTTTTGTAATAGGGTCTGTAAGTCTAGTCATGTGACACCGAGATTTCACGATAAAATTTCAGTTCGAAAACGTTTCCCGCCAAAACATGACGTCGGCGGATTATGACGTCCACATTTTGGGTTTGAAACGTCATATATTTTTGCCGAAAATGCAACTTCCGGGTACAATTTATGTGCCGGGAAGTCCGGAAATTGAACAAGAGTTACAGACCCAATTTCAAAAGAATACCTTTCAGGATTTTTTTCATAGTTTAAAACCAACTTCTTTATTTTAATTTTGTATTTTAAGCTCATGCAAGGGTTTCTAAATGCAAAAGGATTTTTGAGGATTTTCTCAAATTTGGCATTTTCAGATGTTAAAACTTGTGGACTACTAAATTACAGAATTATAATTCAGTTGTAGACTGTTAGTTTCCCTAATAAAATTAGTCAGTTGTATGACAGAAATAAACTTGCATGCCCATGGAGACCTCCGATATTTCAAGGCAATAATGTGTCCAAGGCTTATCCAACATTTTTCTAGCAAGTGGTCTGATTTAAATAAGTAATTTATTATACTTATGTAATTGATATTTTCTATACATTTTTCAAGTTGTGACTTTGTGTGATTTCAGGGTGAAATCTATTCAAGGTCATCTCTACGGAGAAAGTCTTTGCCCATTTATTGTAAGTCAGTTTCAGTTTTGACACCTGAGTAAATAAAGCAAGCAAGGTTGCCAAACTTTTGGTGTACATGGTCAAGGAAGTTTGCTCTAAGTGCTTTGAAAATACAGGCATAATCAGAGTTTGAGCCCGATTTGGTATATATTGGTGAAGAAATAAACTATGAATATACTGACCATAATACTGTAAAATGGCAGTTTTCATTTGTGAGAAAAAAAATAATGTTATAATAATGTAATTAATATCAGGAAATGGGTATAGCCCTGTTCTAATGTTGTGACACAGCCCTCCTCTCCATTATTTCTGCTAAATCCACAAAAAATATTTAGGAACTGAATTGGGTCTAACTTGCCTGTGTTGTAAGTTAGAGTGGAGTAGTATAATTTCGACCATGGAGGTATGAATTAATGTTGTGAAAAGAAAGTTAAGAGGAAGAAGTTCTTTTCACTTCCTGTCAATAATTTATCTGATAACTCATTTTCCTTCCTTTCAGTAACACTCTTATTTCCTGTCAAATTGTTTACTCCTGTCAAAACATTTTGGCTAAATGTTTGGTATGATTTCTACTCAATTAAAGTTCAATGAAGGGATATTTTATCACAATGTCACTTGTACAGGAATGCCATGACTTTGGAACTTCAAACAATTGAGAATTTGCTGTTATGCAAGTTGGGAAAAGTAGGGTTTTGTCATTTGGAATAATTAGGCTTAATTATACACACTCATGTACAGAGGGCATGAAAATTCTGCTCTTTATTGGGATTCCATGAAATACTCGGTACAAGTCTATACTTCAATGAATGACAGAAGAATTACAGCATTCATGTTATTGTATTACATTTAAATATTTATGGACATATGCAGTATGTATATCTTTGCCTTAGTTTCACCAGAACCTCTGTGACAAGCGCTGCCAATCCATAATTGTCCTGTTTCATCAACGTCAATAGAGAAGGGATTTTCTATTCCGAGTTCTTGAATTGATTTGAATACAATTAGATTTCCCGACTTATTTAAGATATGTAAAGATCTATTGGCAGCATCCAGAACAACAATGTTGTTACTCTTAGTGGTTGCCATAGCAGTTGGGCAAAATGGAATTCCGTATGGATTGAATCGTTGTGGATTATTGTATTCCCACATGCTATGTCCTAGTGAATTAAGGGAAATAACTCTTGCGGTTGTCCGACTAGTTCTATCCAAAATATATATTTGACCATCAATATCATTGATTCGTAATGGAAAAGTAAAAAGTCTTTTCCCAGCTGTTGAGAATTCAAAAGATTTTTCTTCCTTCCATGTCTCTGAGATAGCTATGATTTTACGAATGCTCATAGGATGGATATCATCTTTCCCTCTCTCTTTGAGCCCAATCCAAATGAGTTTGTTTTTTCTATCGACATGAATACAAGTCGGATCTAGAGGATGAAAGTTGTAAATATTACAAATTTGTATTTGTCCATAGTTGTCTTTTATAGCCCTTTTTAAGTAATGATCCAAATAAGACAAAAACAAGATGTCTCCTTCAATAACGGCAATATCTATTGGCTGAAAACCTTCTACTTGATCTATCTGTTCGCATTCAATATCAATTTTTATTGCTTTCAACAGAAATTTAAACATATCAACCTTACTGGTTATTGGCAGCCTTACTTTCTGTATAATTTGTTTCTCTTTACAACCAATCCATGCTGTATCCGCAGAAACGGTTTTTAAGAAATACACTGTGGGTATGCTAGTAACCATTAAGTGTTCGGTTCGAAAAGTTGCAGTTGTCATTTGACATTCTTGACTTAGGGCTTGTGCAATGCAATTTTCATTTTCATTACTTTGGGCTTGCTCAATACAGTAGTCATCTTCCCGACTTGGAGATCGAGCGAGGAAATGTTTCGGCAATTTATCACTCACCTCTTTCCCATTTGCCCTAAGTTTTTTATCAAGGAAGTTATCGATTCCGCTAAGATCGTGAAGCACATGATCCTGTAGAACACACGATTCACAGACAAGACAATCACAAGTCTGACAAAAATTTGAATATGTTAAGTAAGGATGCTTCTTGCAAGACATTTTTTTTACTCTATGCTTGAGTTGAATATCTAGAACACAACAGTCTATATCATTAAAAGATATGATGGAATGGCCAGTTGATTCATGGGTAATTTTACAACGCTCGCATATTGTCACCTTGCACTGGGTACAACGAGAGTTGATATTTTCTATTCCATCACAGATTTGACATTTAATTGATTTTGTGTATCTTGCTGCCATTCCTATTAAAGCGACAGGTTAATCCGTGATATAATAGTAAGTCTCTTATTAACATACATTTGAGGTTTTCTAATGACGAGTTTCCAATTGGTGAATTATCCCGGAAAATTTTGACGTCTTTTGGATGTCACAATGTTATATGACGCAATTGGGTCAAACAGAGTAATTCATTCATAACTTGGTCTATTGCACACATAGCAATTCAGTGGTTACTCCATTTGAATTGGTGAATGAATTTCTGTTCCAGTTAGATGTTGATTAATTCACTGGTCTAATTTGTTATTTCAGTTAAACATTGTAGTAGTAATCTGCTTATCTTTTGATGTTGAAATAATAGTTTCCTAGCTATATAACATGTAGTGATTATCCATGTATAAGTAGCTATAACAATGATTTATTAAATGAAATCAATTGATTAAACTAATATGTTCGAATATTAAATCTATTCTAATAATAATATCTCAAAATCCATGGAAAATTTTGATTTGATCATTTTATTTCCTGGTACAAGTAATTTTAATTGTTTTTCTCAAATTCTTCCTCATAAGCAATTATCAATTAAGATAATCAGTATTGATTTTGACTAATGTACAAGGTCATTAAAACCAGGAAAAGTCATAGAATTTGAAAAATGAAAGTAAAGATTCAGGAAGGTCAAAGATTGACAAACAACAATGAAAGCATATTTGTTAACCCTTAGTTATTGGGAAGAAGACTCCTCCTAACTCACCAGATATTTCACATGAAAATAGTCTATCTCTGTGGAGGCCAAAATCTCTTACATAGAGGAAAAATCTTCGACAATTTTCTATATTTGCAAGACAAGGGTGTATTCTAAAAATTAATAATTTGTTATTTTACTGTTTTATATATATGCTGAAAACATTTCTTGTGTAATCAATATAACATTAGAAGAAACTCAAGGCTAAATATTGTGTTTGTTAATTATTATTATTATTATTATTATTATTATTATTATTATTAGACTTTAGGTTTTCACTTCGTCAGTCCGTAAGTCCGTCGGTCCGTCAGTCCGTTAGTCTGTCAGTCCGTCACACTCAGTTTTCCGGACTTTTTTCCTATACTATAAAAGATATTTATCTAATATTTGGTATGTAAGTCTACCACCATGAGTTACAGACCAAGTTCGAGTTTGGTTCCGGTTCATTGATTTTGGACAGAGTTATGGCCCTTTAACTTAGAAAATTTTGGTAAAATATAGGTTTTCCGGACTTTTTTCCTAAACTGTTCCAGATATGAAGCTAATATTTGTTATGTGAGTCTACCAATATGAGTTACAGATCAAGTTCGACTTTTATTCCGGTCCATTGGTTTTGGACGGAGTTATGGCCCTTGAACATAGAAAATTTTGGTAAAATATAGGTTTTCCGGACTTTTTTCCTAAACCGTTCCAGATATGAAGCTAATATTTGCTATGTGAGTCTACCACTATGGGTAACAGATCAAGTTTGAGTTTGGTTCTGGTCCATTGATTTTGGACGGAGTTATGGCCCTTTCGGACTTTTTTCCTAAACCGTTCCAGATATGAAGCTAATATTTGATATTTAGGTCTACCACTATGGGTTACAGATCAAGTTCGAGTTTGGTTCTGGTCCATTGATTTTGGGCGGAGTTATGGCCCTTTGACTTAGAAAATTTTGGTAAAATATAGGTTTTCCAGACTTTTTTAGCTCACCTGGCCAAAGGCCATGTGAGCTTTTGCCATCGTCATCCGTCCGTCGTCCGTCAGTCCGTCCCTTAACTTTTATTAAAAAATCTTCTCCTCTGAAACTACTGGGCCAATACTAACCAAACTTGGCCTGAATCATCACCAGGGTATGCACTTTCAAGTTTGTGATTTTTATGTCCGTAGACCTAATAACATGGCCGCTGTTACTAAAAATAGAACATGGGGGTAAATTGCTTTTTTTTGCAAATTACTCGAAAACCGTTACAGATATCAAAAATCTGACATGGTGTAAAAATGATCAGCATGATGAGATCTACCAACTGTGTAATTTTGAAGAAAATCTGAAAACCCGTCTGGGAATTATAGCCCTTTTTCCGTGAAATTTTCAAAATTTTTGCATTTTTAATTTTTGTTTCAAAAAATTGTAACAGATAGAGGTCAAGTGTAAATTGAAAAAATGTTCAGCATATCAAGATCTACCCTCCCTGAAATTTTTAAGAAAATCCATAAACCCTTGTAGGAGTTATTGCCCTTTTTTCATCAAATTTTTTTAATTTTTGTATTTTTCATCTATTATTTCCAAAACTATAGAAGATGAAGGTTAAGTGTAAATTGATGAAATGTTTGCCATGCTGTGGCGACTTCAAAACTGATGTTGAAAATTGTTCCTTGACCACCATTTTCAAAATGGCCGCCAAAAAGGGCGGGAAAATTCAATATTGTCCAATTTCAATGAAATTTGGTTTCCAAATAGATTTCAAAACCGGTGTTGAAAATTGTTCCTTGACAGCCATTTTCAAAATGGCCGCCAAAAAAGGCGGGAAAATTCAACATTGTCCGATTTCAAAGAAATTTGATTTCAAAATAGATATTGATGTTGCGACTTCAAAACCGATGTTGAAAATTGTTTGTTGACTGCCATTTACAAAATGACGTCTTGACTTCAAAACTGGTGTCGAAAGTGTTCCTTAGCAAGAACATTTTTTTATCCAAAAAGCCCAACAAAGAAATATAATAAAACATGATCAGACTTTAAAAACAGTTCAAGATTTTGGTGGTGTTCGACCTACGAAAGTTTGAGAAACTGAAGATCAACTGTAAAACTTACATTGTTACCTTCATTGTGGCAACTGAAAGCCAGGTGAGCGATACAGGCTCCTGGGAGCCTCTGGTTTCTGAACCATTCCAGATATGAAGCTAATATTTGCTATGTGAGTCTACCACTATGAGCTAATATTTGCTATGTGAGTCTACCACTATGAGTTACAGATCAAGTTCAAGTTTGGTTCTGGTCCATTGATTTTGGACAGAGTTAATGGGCCTTTGACTTAGAAAATTTTGGTAAAATATAGGTTTTTGAGACTTTTTTTCTAAACCATTTCAGATATTAAGCTGATATTTGCATTGTTACTCAACCACTATGGGTTACAGATCAAGTTTGAGTATGGGATGGGTCCATTGATTTTTGACGGAGTTATGGGCCTTTGGCTTGGGCTCCGAAAACTTTTCTTCTTTAACTATTTTTGCTGGTATAGCAAAGAATTATTCCACCAGTAGGGGACTTCTGTATTGCCTTGCAATACGATCCACACTTGTTAATTTTAATGGTACTGCAGTAGAACTTGTTTGGCTTGAACACCCAAAGGATTGGAGAAAACAGTTCAAAATTTAGGGGTGTTAAAGTTATTGGTGCAGAATTATGTTTGAACTTAAACAAAGGGACAACAATAGGGTTCCAAACATCTATGGTGTTCAAGTTTTTCCAAGTTAGAGCCAATAGTGAGTTCAACTGTAGTTATAGTCCATTATGTATGACATTACTGGGTGTCGTATGAGATTTTAAAGTCTATGAAAACTGCAAGTTCCGTTTTCAGTTTTTGTCATATACTTGCAGATTTCATACAGGGGTTTACATGTTTATGAGATTTTAAAGTCTATGAGATTTTAAAGTATGCGCCGTATGACGGAAATATTTAAAAATATTTATTTTATATAGAATTTAACCTCTATATATGATTATAGGAATCAGATTATTTATTCAACTGTTAAAAGAATTAACATGACAAACCCGATTAATTATAAGTTGAAGAGATAAGTATTCAGAGGTTGACGGGGATTATGGGGGTCAATTCAGTTTTGCAGTAAATTGATTTTCAATATTGAGACACAACTCTATTTTAAAAAAGGTGAAAAATGTATGCACTTTTAAACAACCAATAGGCAGAAACACATCAATAGGG
>MJUU01024021.1:0-18719 GCA_002080025.1 Modiolus philippinarum
AATGTCAAAATTAATAGACAATCGTAAGGAATTCATATTTTTTGGATTCATCTCACAAGGACTTATGTAACCTCTCCACTGCATATACTGTATAAAGAATACATGTTAAACACAACTAATTAATGCATAATTCTTTTAGGTACAATATAATTGACCTTAAACTGGCAGGAAAAATTAGGATGACATTATATTTTGATGTGTGTTTAGAGTCAAATACAACATGTTCACAGACAATTCAGATATTTGATAGAACAGAACTACACAAAACATTGTGTGATTATAAACAAAATTACATTAAAACAGGTAAGTTGTTTGAGTAGAGAATTAGGAGCTAATTACTATACATATATTACAAGTGATCTAATATGACATGCCTAAGATGCTTTGAAGTCACTAGAGGTGTAAAAAAAAAGTGACAAAGATATGAACAACACATGACAAAGAAGACCTCATATGTGACTTTTCCAAATTACTTCCACTGCAAAAGAAAATTTTGCCAGCATGATTTCATGGAGAAAAGGAGACCATGCCAAAGTACACAACTTTTTGATTCTGACATAATGTTTACAGTTTTGTCAGTGATAGTTATTTGGGTACATTTATTTATTGGATCAGCCAGATATGACAACAATCTGTGGTAACCAAAGGTCTTATTGATACAAAAAATGCATTGTAATGATCATATTTGTATCAAGATATTCATTAAGACCCCAGTTTATTATGCACAGCTCTGTCCTTAGCCGGTTTTGGCTTGCCATTTAGATCATATTGGTAATTTGTTCTCTATCAGTTTTTACACATCTTTGAGTTAATGGTCTTCCAAATGTTTAGATTTTATCTGCACTGAAGAGACATAAGTTGTCGAAATGCACATATGGCCATATGCAGAAATTAAATTCACAGTAACTTCAGTATTTAGTTAATTATTTACATCTGGCTCGCCATCAATAACTCATGGTAGAATAACACGACATTAATGTTCAGCCCAGTGTTACACAATGATAAACTGGAGTCTTTGTGAATACAATTAAAGCAATGCTTTGTTTAAATTATGAATGGAGGTACGGTTTCAATAATTTTAAAAGTAACATGGATGGAACGGAACATGATGTTTAATATTTGGTGTCTTCTGTTACATTGTAATAAATATATTAAGAAAAAAAATGACTTCTTTGAATATAAAAAAAATAATAATACATGTCATATTTTATGAATAACTAGATTCCTTTCCAAATTTCCAGGACTTAACATTTACAGACAAAGAAATTTAATATTTTATGACATGTCAATATATTGTTATGATATTTCCTTTGTTTACAGATATTTCTGAGGATATTTTGAGAAAATCTTCATTAGCAATCGGAAGATCATTACCTAAGTATGCAACACTTATGTTGTTAGAAAGCACAGGACTTGGTTACAGCCTGCAGGGAACACAGTGTCACATTCCCCCATCTTCTGGTCACTGGAGGAATGGTAAATAAACAAAATAAAAAAACATGTCCTAATAATTGTACCCTCCCTTACCCCTAGCAACAACACAGGACTTGTTTACAGTCTGCAGGAACCACAGTGTCACATTCTTCCTCTTCTGGTCACTGGAGGAATGGTAAATAAACAAACAAAAAACATATCCTTTTAATTTATTCATGTATATAAGACATTTTTTTTGCTTGCTTATCTACGTATATGAAATAGAACCAATCTAATCTCAGAGTTGCCTGTAAAACAATGTCAGAGTTAAGACTAAGTGAAGGACAGCTTTTCATTGTGAGATATCTTGTTTTGTGAAGTTTAATTATTTCTTAAACTGTTTGTGAAGTTTAATTATTTCTTAAACTGTTTTTGATTTTTTTAGTCAGTACCATAATATTTGACTAAAACATGTAACTGATTTGGTCGGTAAAGGTTCTGCTACAGGAAAAAAAAAGGGTTTCTTGTTATGTTACAATGAGAATTTATTATACCTCCCGTTTTGGCGGGTGGTAGATAGTGATCATGGTGTCTGTTTGTCCGTTATTCCGTTGGTCCGTTATTTGGTTTGTCCATTCATCCGTTAGATATTCCGTCCTCCATAGGGGTACATACCTTGTGGCATCAACTCCTCCTAGACCACTTGGTGAAATTCAATAAAACTTTCACAGTAGGTTCAGTTCATATTGCCATTGTGCACCAGCTATTTAAAAATTTGATTTGACTTGAATTTTTTACATGTGGAATCAAATGGGCGAGCGGGGGGTATGTTTTTGTGAACTTTGCTCACAGTTATTCTAGTTATTATTTTGTAATTAAAAAATGTTTCCCTCAAAACCTGACATCTGATTATTATGATATTAAAATATACATTTAAACATCAATATTTTAAGTACTAATGCAACTTCCCAATACAAAACTATAAACCCTATTGAATATTATTTTAATCTTTACTAATTAAAATTTTGAAAAAAGTGTTACATGTACATATTTATTTTTACAGATTGTCCTCATCGTTTGAGCCCAGGAATTCTTGATGGGCCAGTATATTGTGTAATTGGTACTACTTGTACTGATATTAATTGTTGTATCAGAGACAGACTAACAGGGCGGAATTTTGAAAAGTATTTTAAAATTGATCCATGTAACTATCGTCTCATAATAGGGATAGAGAAATACAGCATTGAAAAATCTCTTGTGGACTTTGACTTTGGTAAGTTTGTATCATTTTTGTACATAAGCCATGTAAACTTATTTAAAAGATTTATTTTTCCATTTTCAAATAAACCCCAAACCTTCAGAAAGTGGAAGGGCATTCAGATTTTCATGTGCATTTTAAGGGTGTACCAGTCAAATCATTTGATGAGTGCAATTTTGATTTCACAGAAATTGTTAGCTTTTGTATTTTATTGTGTACCCTGACTATACATCGTCTTGCGTCTGTCATAGTCGCTAGGCATCTCGCGTTGGCGTCACAAAAAATTTCTGTCACATTTGGCCTTTATCGTCAACAGTATTTGGGATCTCTTGCATGCCCACTTCCTATTTGACGGAACTGAGAATATTTTTTGCATCATGGAAATTTCAGTCGCATTAAAAAAAAAAATTTTTTCAGGAACAACATATCCCAGTCTACTGCAATTGTACATCATGTACTAGTATTTGGACAACTGAGTTTGGGACATCATCAATTTACGAAACTTGAAATATTTTTCACTTTTGGGTTCACTAAATATTTCTGTCACATTTTTCTCAGGCACCAATTATCCCAGTGTTCTGCAATTTGGGACTATATTGGGACTTATTCCTTGTAAAAGTGTTAAGATCTCTTGCCTGTGCAATCATTGTTTAACGCAACTTACGATATTTTCTCCTTCAGCTGCCTTGAAAAATGCATTGTACTTTGTATATTTACAGGCTCTGTGTATTCTGTACATCTTGGTGGAGTATTGAGGATCAGGTAATATTACTTTCATTACCCTTCACATTTAGTGTGTATCCTTTCTTGCAGATTTTGGATTCACCTATTGGGCTTATTATCTCTTGTCTGATGAAACCATCAAGTGTCTGTTTCTGTGTTTTTGTCTCACCTGCTGTAAGCAGAGTCGAGACATAAGGATTACTATATGGTGTCTTGCATCGTCCTCCTGCGCCGTAATGTTTTGTCTGTCAGGTTTTTAGCTCACCTGGCCTAAAAGGCCATGTGAGCTTTTGCCATCACTTTGCGTCCGTCGTCCGTCCGTCGTCTGTCAACAATTTAAAAAATCTTCTCCTCTGAAACTGCTGAGCCAATTGTAACCAAACTTGGCCTGAAGCATCACCAGGGTATGTAGTTTAAAAATTGTGTTCGATTAGTCCGAAGACCAAACAACATGGCTGCTATTACTAAAAATAGAACATAGGGGTAAATTGCTGTTTTTTGCAAATAACTCAAAAACCATTACAGATATCAAAAATCTGACATGGGCAAAAGTGATCATCATAGCAAGATCTACCTGCCCTGCAATTTTGAAGAAAATCCGAAAACCCATCTTGGAGTAATTGCCCTTTTTCTGTAAAATTTGCAAAATTTTAACTTTCTTAATTTTTTATCAGAAAAACTATAAGAGATACATTTGTACAAGTCAACTTTTAATTGCAAAAATGTTCAGCATGTCAAGATCTACCCACCCTGAAATTTTGAAGATAATCCAAAAATCCTTGTAGGAGTTATCGCCCTTTCTTCATGGAATTTTCAAAATTTTCATATTTTTCATCTTTTATTTCCAAAACTATAGAAGATGAAGGTTAAGCGTCAATTGATAAAATGTTTGCAATGCTGTGGCCACTTCAAAACTGATGTTGAAAATTATTGGTTGCATTTTCAAAATGGCTGCCAAAAAAGGCGGGAAAATTCAGCATTGTCCGATTTCAATGAAATTTGGTTTCCAAATAGATATTGATGTTGCAACTTCAAATGTGATGTTAAAAATTTTTCGTTGACCGCCGTTTTCAAAATGGCCGCCAAAAAAGGCGGGAAAATTCAACATTGTCTGATTTCAATGAAATTTGGTTTCCAAGTGGATATTGATGTTGCTTCTGCAATACCGGTGTTGAAAATTGTTTTTTGACTGCCATTTTCATAATGGCCGCCAAAAAGGCGGGAAAATTCAACATTGTCTGATTTCAATGAAATTTGGTTTCCAAATAGATATTGATGTTGCGACTTAAAAACCGGTGTTGAAAATTTTTCGTTGACCACCATTTTCAAAATGGCTGCCAAATCAACATTGTCTGATCTCAATGAAATTTGGTTTCCAAGCGGATATTGATGTCACTACTGCAAAACCAGTGTTGAAAATTGTTTGTTGACTGCCATTTACCAATCTGTCTGATTTCAATGAAATTTGGTTTCCAAATAGATATTGATGTTGTAACTTAAAGATATAATTGTTGTTGACTGCCATTTACCAAATGATGTCTCGACTTCAAAACTAGTGTCGAAAGTGGTCCTTAGCAAGACAATTTGTCAAAAAAGCCCGACAAAGAAGTACAGTAAAACATGATCAGACTTAAAATAGAGTCCAAGTTAATGGTGGTGTTTGCTCTATCAAATTTTGAGAGACTGAAGTTCAACTGTATAGTTTACAATGTTAGCTTGATTGTGGCAACTGAAAGCCAGGTGAGCGATATAGGCTCCAGGGAGCCTCTGGTTAATCCACAACTTCATCAAAACCATAAGTCTGATTCCAATAAAATGTTCAGGATATATTGGTTTATTATATAGATAGCGGTGATTTATCGAGTTTTCTCAGCAAAATAAATGTCATATTGTCACCAGTGAAAATAAAGTATTTCTAGTCACCGGATGAAGTATTAATGAAGTGACGTCACAATATCTCTTCAATGTCGTCGTCAAATAAACAAATGGCGTATTGAAATGAAAAAAATAATCCACATCTAAAATCTCGGTTTTTGAGTAGATAATGTATATAATAAAAAACATAACTAATTGACCATTATGAATATCAATAAAAATGTCACTTGCGTCGATCAACACAGTAGATTAAACTCGTTTGCAGAACAAAGTTCCGCAACTCTTTTAATCCTTCTGCGTTGTTCGGCTCTCGTGACATTTTTATTGATATTCACGAAGGTCAATAAGTTATACTATAAGTATTTGTGCATTTTGTACTTACCATTTTGTTATCTGCTTTCATTCCTTAAGGATTGGATTTGTTTCATAATAGCCATTTTTAAAAGCAAATTTCAGTTTTTATCCCCTCACCCAACGAAGTTGGGGAGTGGATATAGGGTTTTACCCGTTCGTCCGTTCGTCTGTCCATCCGTCCGTTCAAACTTAAGACCATATATCTTTTGAATAACAAGTCGTAGATGGACAATGTTTTGTCCATGGATGCATCTTGAGGAGTACTTGAGGTTGATATATAGAATAGGTGGATTTGACCTACATTTCATGCATGAGTGACTTAGGTTAAAGTTTTTGTAAGAGTCCAGATCTGGGATACTAAAAGTCATGGAGGAATAATATTTTGTATGTAGATGCGTCTTGGAAAGTTACGAAGCTCCAGGTAAAAATTAAGTCACTTTGACCTACATTTCATGCATGAGTGACTTAGGTTAAAGTTTGTGTTACAGCTTGGATTTTAGATACTACAACTCGTAGAAGAATAATATTTTGTATGTAGACGCATCTTGTAAAGTTACAAAGCTCCGGATAAAAATTAGGTCAGTTTGACCTACATTTCATGCATGAGTGACTTAGGATAAAGTTTGTGTTACAGTCTGGATTTTAGATACTAAAACTTGCAGAAGATTGATCTTTCATCAGTAGATGCATATATGCTTTAGGTATGAGGCTCCTGATTGAAATAAGGTCACAACATTTCTTGCATGACTGGCTCAGATTTAAGTAACAAGCCAGACCTTGAATGGTACAACTTCCTTGAGTGCTTGTATTACTAGACAAACATTCAATAAATGGGCGAGGGGATTAGCTGTCGTTTCCGACTGCCCCTTCTCTTGTTCACTTTGTGTACAAGTTAAAAAACTAAATACTTTCTTTAGAGATGCAAGTCATAAAGAAAATATCATTCCAAAAGTTTTTAGCTCACCTGGCTATGCCAAAGTGAGCTTTTACCATCAATTGATGTCAGCTGTCTGTTGTCCATTGTCTGCATAAACTTTTCATAAAAAGGTCTTCTCTGAAAACACTGTTCCAGTTGGTACCTAACTTGGTGACAATCTTCCGTAGGTGGTCACCTCAAGAAATTGTATCTGGCAGGTCCGCAGTCTTATCTGGCAGGTCCGCAGTCTTTCCAAAATGGCCTCCATATTTTTATCATTTGATCCTATGGGTAAAGACATTCAAAGATCTTCTTGTCAAAACCCACTGTCCAATTACAACAAAACTTAGTCAGAATGGCCTCCAGAAATGGTATCTGCAGGTCCGTAAGTTTAATTAGAACCAAACTTAGTCATAATGGTCCTTACATGCTCCCTTTCCAAAAAGGTATTTGGCATGTCTGTTCCAGCCCTCATCCAAGGTGGCCACCAGCATAGAACACAGTTTAACATTTAACCCTATTGGAAACACATTCAAAGATCTTCTCTGAAAGTACTTGTCTAATTATAATGAATCTTGTTGAAAGATCCTTTTCACAGAATCTTCTAGTTCAATTAGAACCAAACTTAGTCATAATGGTCCTTAAATGGTTCCTTCTTAAAAAGGGAAAAAAATCATGTAGGTGCCTACCGATACCTCATCAGATGGACTTTTGAAATCTAAGCTATATGACAAGCGTGATGTTTTTCATTTCCCCATTGTGAACTTTCCCTTTCTTAGCAGCAATATACCTACCTCTCCAGCCTATGGAGTGTACATTTCACAGTTGATTCGTTACTGTCGAGCTTGTAGTTTGTACAGTGATTTTTGTCTCGCCGCGACGAAAGTCGCGGAAAGCGAGACATAGGCAAGCAAAGTATGACAGCGGCAGTGGCGGCGACAGCGTAAACTCAAGTTATTATATAGAAGCCTTTGATGTAGGAACTTTATATTTGGTCCATAGGTAGCTTACGACGAACCCTATCTGTCAGACCCAAAATCATGTGACCTTGACCTATATTTCACGGTCCAGTGACCAGGTTAAGTTTTTTTGCTTAAGTCTGTTTCTCAATAACTACAAGCCATAGGTCAATGATATTTGCTATATAGCTTTGTCTTGGTTAGTATATTGCAGTCTGCCAAATGGCTTTTGACCTTGACCTCAATTTCACGGTCCAGTGACCAGGTTAAGTTTTTTTTGCTTAAGTCTGTTTCTCAATAACTACAAGCCATAGGTCAATGATATTTGGTATATAGCTTGGTCTTGGTTAGTACATGTCAGTCTGCCAAATGGCTTTTGACCTTGACCTCAATTTTACGGTCCAGTGACCAGGTTAAGTTTTTTTGTTTAAGTCTGTTTCTCATTAACTACAAGCCATAGGTCAATGATATTTGGTATATAGCTTGGTCTTGGTTAGTACATGTCAGTTTACCAAATGGCTTTTGACCTTGACCTCAATTTCACGGTCTAGTGACCAGGTTAAGTTTTTTTTGCTTAAGTCTGTTTCTCAATAACTACAAGCTGTAGGTCAATGATATTTTGGTATATGGCTCGGTTTTGGTTGGTACATGTCAGTCTGCCATATGGCTTTTGACCTTGACCTCAATTTCATGGTGTAGTGAACAAAGTTAGGTGTTTCTGATGAGAATAGTTTCTTAATTACTGTAAGTGGTATGGTAATAATATTTGGCTTGTAGGTTGCTCTTGAGTAGTACATGACTGTTTTAGCGACAAGCAGGGACGGGTGAGACATCTATTAGGGTCCACTCTTGTTTGAACAGAGCAAAAACACTGTCCCAAAAGCTGCTTAGTAAGGGATTTGTTCAACCTTTGTTAATTTCATCCCTCAAGAAATTCTATGGCCGTCACCATAGCATCATTGAAAGATATAACGTGTCAGTATCCCAAATGAAAGTGGACATTTTCAGCTAGATTCACGTCTTCCCAGATTTGACTACCGACTTTGACATTTTCCCGGATTGAATGACTCACAGTGTGACGGGTGCTGTTAACAGAGCAGGACATACTTACCCTTCTGCAGCACCTGATGTCACTCTCAGTTTCACTGGAGTTCACACTGTGAGTGCCTTTGTTCTGAATGTTGTAATTTATGGTTCTGTGCTTTGTGTCTGTCTGGCGTCATTGTTTTTGTGTCTGACGTCATTGTTTTCTGTATTCTCATTTTTGCCCTGTTTGGACTTCGATTTTTGTGAATTTCACCCCTTTGTTCCTTCGGTATTTTACTGCCGTTGTCCCAGAAGTAGGCCATCAGGTAACATAGTCTAACATTGAAGAATTAAAGAATTTAGTTTAAGAAATTTCTAGTCTAATTAGACAAACTTATATGAACAGTTCTTTAGCAGACCTCTTTGAAATTTGTGCCTGGCAGGTCTGCATCCAATCTTAGGTGCAGGTGGCCATTTCTTTTGGCTTCAAAAATAAATTTTACCAAGTAATGTTAATTTTACAACAATAGCTTGAACCAGCAGAAATTTTTTATTTCTAAAAACCTCGTGTTTATGTCAGCAGAGAAACTTTTTAAATGTTCAGTCTAATGCTAGAAGGTTTAATTGGTAAAGGTAGTTATATGTTATATAGTAAATATGAACACCAGTATATTTTATATTTTCCAGTATAATGGTAGAAGATTTAATTGGTAAAGGTAGTTATATAGTAAATATGAACACCAGTATATGTTGGAATGAAGACGTGGATTGTTACTTTACGGCTACTATCTTTGAGAACTTTGAAGTACCGAAACCAAAATGTGACCCGAATATAGACTTCATAATCATAGGTATAGTAACTGTAGTGTCTGGGCTACTCTGAAATACAAGGTCCCATAAAGACTCTTTAAAGGTTTTTTTTCAACTGACTGATATGATATGCATTTCAGTGAGATTGTCTAGTATGAGTAGATATAGCACTTTCCAGTATTCTGAAATTGTTATACTTTTGTGAATACAAAACTCATAAACCACAAGTTAGATCATTCAAAGTTTTAGGATTGCTAGTTACCATGTAATACATCCTTTTTGATCCATCAAATGTTGTTAGGAATTATTGGACTTCGAATGAATATATTTCATCACTGATTTCTTGGGCACATCTTGTGAAAAAAAAAAAAAAAAAATGGTGTCACAATTACTTTTCTCCTCGTCAAGATATCCTAGATGCTCATCCCTGCCCACCCCAATTTTTTTTCACCCGCCTTAAAAAATTTCATTTTGATTTTTTTTGTCCATTTGGGTAAATTTCTTTTAAAATGACAGCATTTTTCACAAAGTCTTCATAAAATAAAATTTGCCCGCCAGCCCAAAATTTTGAGAAAAAATGGATGAGAATTTATGAATTATTTTATTATGACCTTAACAAAATTTGAAGTAATTTAAAGTAATCAGATTTGTATTAAAATATCTTTCAAATTACCTCCTTTGTTCAAATTGTTACCGGTATTTTGAAATTTGATTTTATCCAAATACCATTCAATCTTTGACCGAAAAATGCTATCTTAATTAAGAATACTTCACCATAATTGAAACATTTTTATTGCAGATTTTTCATTGAATGAGTGGTTTTCCAAGACAAAATATGAAGTAAAACCTAGACTTACTGGACAGACATTGACAGATCTGTTGGAAGTATTGGGAATCATTAAGTTCTATAACAACAAACAATGTAATAGAACAATGTACCTACCTGATAATGATGGTTGGGATATAAGTAAGTAGTGGTATTCAGCTTCTCCTTTCTCATTTTTCTCCTATAAAGCATAGATTCATTTTTTGCAATACAGATTTAAATGTAATGATTTTTTTATACGACCGCAAAAATTTTGCGGTCGTATTATGTTATGGCGCAGTCGTCGGCGTCGGCGTCGGCGTCGGCGTCGGCGTCGGCGTCGGCGTCTGTGGCCAGCATAACTTTGTTTCTAGTGGACGGATCATCTTCAAATTTCAGTATGTGGTGTCTTGGCATAATGGCTATCCCGGGTTTTAATTTCGGGTTTATGGCCCCACCCGTTTCAGAAAAAGGGGCCAAAAAGGGGTAAAATTGGGTATTTTTGTGTCTGTGGACAGCATAACTTTGGTTCCAGTGAACAGATCATTTTCAAATTTTAGTATGATGTTTTTTGGCACATGCTTTAGCCCGGGCTATAATTTTATGTTCCTGGCCCCGCCCGTTTTAGAATAAGGGGCCAAAAGGGGTTAAATTAGTTGTTTTCACATATTTGACTGTAGAATCTTTATTATTTATCGGATTTTGATGGGGTTTCTTTCAGTAAACTCCTTAGAAAATTTCCAATCTGGAGTATGCCAACGGATTTCACGTGGCATGTACCGTTCACGAGATAAATGGGGCCCAAAAGGGGCAAATTTCAAAAATTTCATTTTTTTATTTTTAGTCCGATTTTGATGCAATTTTTTCCAAAGGATTCCCAATGAAAAATTATCGTAGCGCTCTACTATTAGATTTTTGGTAACTTGTTTCCTTACCCAGATATGAGGGGCCGAAGGGGGCCAAAATCGTAAATTTACAGATAACCTAAAAAATTTATTTTTCGTCGGATTTCGATGGGATTTTTTTCTTTGGATTCTACTTGATGTAAGCTTTCAGTAGTATTTCAACGGATTTGACGTAGCTCTTGCCGTTCCCGAGCTATGAGGGGCCGAAGGGGCCAAAATCGTAAATTTACAGTTTACCTTAAATTTTTATTTTTCATCACATTTCGATGGGATTTTTTTCTTTTGATTTCTCTTGATATAAGCTTTCAGCATCATGTCAATGGATTGGGCGTAGCACTTACTGTTTCTGAGCTATAGAGGGTCAAAGAGGAATCATAAGGAGTCATAAGGGCTAATTTTTATTTTCCCTAGTTTGTGTCCAGCTAATTACTTGGTCAATCTCCTTATTGCGTCCATCTAATTATTGTGTCAAGCTCTTTCCTATGTCCATACTCACTTTAAATTACACTTTTTGAAATTTCAGTGGATGACATGCTGCGGTCGTATCATGCTGCGCTCGGCGTAGCCCTTTATTTTATATTTATATGTATCTCCTTTGGAGTCTATGACTGTTTTTCTTTTTGGAAACAGAATGGCTTTCTTTAATGTGACATTTGACTTTAACTTAAAAAAGCCCATTTAATAGCAGCAACTTTATACAAAAAATAGCTTATACTTATCTAAAGATTGCATTTTTATATGAACTCCCAAATCTAGATTTAGGGACATGTGGATTTTTATACCTTTTTTTGTTTCTTTGTAAAGACTGTGTTAGAAATAAAAATAAAACTTGAAACTTTTTATATTTAAGAGATGTATGCATGTTTATTTCCAGAATGTCCAAACATAACAGACATGTTACCACAGTTACCAACAGATATTGTGTGCAGCCTAGCAGAACATTGTACAGGAATTCAGTGTTGTGTAGATGTTGAACTACTAGATAGATCACTACATACCTACGTTGATATAGACCCATGTTACCACAGATTAACTGTTGGAATAGAAAGATGGACATTTAATGCCAGTCTGATGGACTATACCTGGGGTAAAGCATCAACTAATCTGATAGATTATACATGGTGTTGAAAAATTCAACAGTCAGTTAGAAAATACCTGGGACCAAACTTAGTTACAATAGTCATTGGTTGGTTGGTCCCCTTCAAAGATAATGTCTGGCATGCTTGCATCTAATCCAAGATGGCTACCATTGTGGAACATAGTTTAATGTTTGGAACTTATTCAACCCCAATAAATTACTGTACCAATTGGAACAAATTTTGGTCACAAAAGTCCTTTGATGGTCTCCTTTTGAAATAGTATCAGTCTGAAACTCGTTCAAGATAGTGATTCAGTTCAAAACATAATACCCTTGGAAAGTTCATACCAGCTGAAACCAAACTTGACCACAATAGATGGTTCCATTTTACAAAAAGTCCAACAGGTTCAACCAACAGGACACATTGTTTTAACTTTTGACCCTTTAGCAAAATTTTCAATCATCTTAGGTCAGTGGATGCATCTTAGAGAGTGATACTGCTTGAGATGATAATTGGGTCACTCATTTAGGGCTAGACTTTCAACACTATTCAGATTGTTTGATATTACATATTAGATTCATCTTTAGTAGTAAAGACTTATTTATCATTGAAAAGAAAAAATTATCTAAAAACTAAAAAAAGCAAAACATACGAGAATCATTACAAATTAATATTTTGAAACTAAAACTGACTCCGGAAATTTAATTGCTACAGGCAAGGGGATTAGCTGTCCTTACGGACTGCTCCCATCCCGTTCCCTTTTGAATAACCATGGTCTGGTTTGGTTATGATATATGAGATGGGTAGTCATTAATTGAAATCAAACATGGTCAAAGTATAAGTATTTGTTTGAGCCTTGTCCAAGCATGTACATATACCAAATGAGTGACTCTGGCTCTCGGGAATCTCTTGTTTTTTCCAATTTTCATGAAACTTGTTGAAAGAAGCAAAATTACATATGAAAAAGAAAGGAAATGGGGTAAATGTCATAGTATTATTTTATATTGAAGTAAACCTATTTCCTGTGTCTTTCAAATGCATGTATTCAGAAATTAAACCTGTATTTGTGATGTTACAGTTTGGTATATTGCAGAATTGAATTAAATGTTTACAGCGGATTTCCTGGCTCATTAACGTATTATATTTGCAATTCTTCAATGAACATACCAATATTCCTCAAGTAACACCTATAGCAACTCCTTCTAATCTCCTTTCTTTTATTTGTCAATCAACAAATCTAGATTCTATAGAATTCTATTGTATACCAATTTGTCTTTACTGGAGTGTCAAGGTAAACCCCTTCTGGCAGTACAAATTGGTATACAATAGAATTCTATAGAATCTTGATTGGTTGATTGACAAATAAGAGAAAGGAGTTGTTATAGGTGTTACTTGAGGAATATTGGTATGTTCATTGAAGAATTGCAAATATAATACGTTAATGAGCCAGGAAATCTGCCATAATTTTGGGTCAGTGCCAATGACTTATTTTTATAACTTGTCATTGTAGCCAAAAGAAATGATGATATTTCTGTTTGTCAATGTATGTGGCTGCTTGCCAAATACCAAAATGAATAAAAATAAAACATGTATTATATCTGTTATAGGATCCTTCATAGATGTTTCATTGTATGGTGTTGTTAGAATTCGGTAAGTTTATACATTTTAACTCTGTATACTGTGGAAGTACTTTTATTCGTGGACATCAATTTTTGTGGTTTTCATATATATCACAATTTCGTTTGTACTTAAATTCGTGGGTTTGGATTCCATACATTAAACCTCTATAGAAAAGATGCATTTCATTGGGAACTTAATTTCGTGGTTTAAGCAAACCACTAAATCCACGAAAATTGGTACCCCACGAACAATAGTACTTTCACAGTATATAAAACTGTTGTCATTGAAATAAACAAAATATAATTATTCATGGTCAGTAATACAACCAATCATCTCTGAAGCCATCACAAGTTATGATAATGACAAACAATAATGTAAGTGAAAAACAAACTGTCAGTCCAAAGACAATGGCAACATCAAAAACACAAAGAAACATAAGTACCGCACAAAAAAAAAAAGACTTACAGATAAACAACAAGAAGTCAATTTAAAACCATTGGTGAAATCAGGTTCACTGGTAGAGGAAGCATCTCCTGCTTCTTATTTTGCGGAGTCTTGAATTCGTGTTCGTGGATCGAACTACTATGTCACCCAGTTGCATCCAATATTCACGACAGTTTTTTTTTTTATCCACTAACATGAAAATAGAGAAGATAAAACTTGTCATGAATATTTCCATGTTTACAATAATACAATTCTAATGCAATTAAAATACATGTTTGTCTTCTCATTGTTTGTCTAATGTATTTGTTAGTGAATAGGAACCAGTTTAGACAGGGAATCCTATTCATTTAGACCCATATAGATAGAGAATTTGACAGTCACTCTTGTCCAAATGATGCATTAGAATTAACAATGTGCAATACAACAGCTAGAATCAGTAGTGTCTTAATATACAAAGCGAGAATCCTGATTACCTGATTACATACAGGATTCTTCATTCATTTAAATAGTTCCATGATTACTTCGAGGAATAACATGGTAGAAAGTAGATACAAAAATGCAGAGGAGTAATCATACTGTCATGAAATACATACAAGTAAATTTTGAATGTCTCTTTTGTCTCTGTATATAAAATTATACTTACAAAATGTTCAACCAATCTGCCCTGTGGCTCTAATGTTTTAGGATAAGAAGATACCCTCTTTTACATACAGTTCACAAAATTTATGTTATTTGCATACATAATTTTCATACAAATATTGCACACAGTCTTTTTAGCTCACCTGGCTATGCTAGGGTGAGCTTTTGCACTCACTTTGCGTCCGTCATCCGTCTGTCCGTCTGTAAACTTTTCATTCAAAGATCTTCTCCTCTGAAACCACTGGGCCAATTGAAACCAAACTTGGCCACAATAGCCCTTGGATGGTCCCCTTTATAAATTGTGTCGCTCAGGTCTGTACGTCGTCCAAGATGGCCGCCAGCTGGGACCAAAATTTAACATTGGACCCTATGGAAAAAAACGTTTCAAATACTACTGGGCCAATTGGAACCAAACTCGGCTACAATAGTCCTTGGGTGGTCCCTTACAAAAAAGGTGTTTTTTTTTTTTAGGTCAGCCCGATTTCCAAGATGGCCGCCAGCGGGAAACATAGTATTAACATTGGACCCTATGCGAAAAAACACTTTCAAAGATCTTCTTCTCTGAAACTACTGAGCCAATTGGAACCAAACTTGGCCACAATAGTCCTTAGGTGGTCCTTTGCAAAAAATGTGTTTTTTAGGTCGGCGCGATATTCAAGATGGCCGCCAGGGGGAAACTTAGTTTTAACATTGGACCCTATGGGAAAACACATTCAAAGATCTTCTTCTCTGAAACTACTGAGCCAATTGGTACCAAACTTGAAAACAATAGTCTTTGGGTTGTCCCTTACAAAAGAGGTGTTTTTCAGGATTGCGCTACAATCAGAATGGCCGTCAGAGGGGTACAGTTTTAACATGGAACCCTATGGGAAAACACATTCAAAGATCTTCTTTTCTGAAACTACTGGGCCAATTGGAACCAAACATGGCCACAATAGTCGTTAGGTGGTCCTTTGCAAGAAAGGTGTTTTTCAGGTCGGTGCTATATTCAAGATGGCCGCCAGCAGGAAACATAGTTTTAACATTGGATCCTATGGGAAAACATTTTCAAAGATCTTGTTCTCTGAAACTACTGAGCCAATTGATACCAAACTTGGCCACAATAGTCTTTGGGTGGTTCCTTACAGAAAGGTGTTTTTAGTTCGCCTCAACGAAGTTGAGGACTCATGGAGTACCCACGGCGTCCGCATCTATGTCCGCGTCTGCGTCAGCGTCCGCATTTAGGTATATATCTTGGTAACTATGAAGGGTAGGATCATCAAAATTTGTATACAGATGTATCTTGGGCTATCTCACAGCCTCCAAGAAAATTGGATCTCTTTGACCTATATTTTCCGCTTGAATGACTTACATTCAAGTTTATGTCCGAGTTCAGATCTCAGTCACTATACATGGTAGGATCATGTAACCTTGCATATGCATGCATCTCTGATGGTAGGTCAGCATCCAGGCAAAATTAGGTCACATTGACCTATATTTTCCGCTTGAATGACTAACATTCAAGTTTACGTCCGAGTTCAGATCTCAGTCATTATACATGGAAGGATCATGTAACCTTTCATGTATGCATCTCTGATGGTAGGTCAGCATCCAGGCAAAATTAGGTCACTTTGACATATATTTAATGCTTAATTGATTAACATTCAAGTTTTTGGATGAGTTCAGATCTCAGTCACTATACATGGTAGGGTCTTGTAACCTTGCATATGCATGCCACTCTGGTGGTAGGTCAGCATCCAGGCAAAATTAGGTCACTTTGACCTATATTTTTTGCTTGATTGATTTACATTCAAGTTTTTTGATGAGTTCAGATCTCAGTCACTTTACATGGTAGGATCTTGTAACCTTACATATGCATACATCTCGGATGGTAGATCAGCATCCAGGCAAAATTGGGTTACTCTGACAATGTGCCATAACGAGGCAAACTCTGTAATCGTTGATTACCTATGTTTCAGGATTGTGCTACATTCAACACGGCTGCCAGCGGGGGATATAGTTTAACATTGGACCCTATGGGAAAACACGTTCAAAGATCTTCTCCTCTGAAACTACTGGGCCAATTGGAACCAAACTTGGCCAAAATAGTCCTTAGGTGGTCCTTTGCAAAAAATATGTTTTTCAGGTCAGCGCGATTTTCAAGATGGCCACCAGGGGGAAACTTATTTTTAACATTGGACCCTATGGGAAAACATATTCAAAGATCTTCTTCTCTGAAACTACTGAGCCAATTGGAACCATAATTGGCCACAATAGTCCTTAGGTGGTCCCTTGCAAAAAAGGTGTTTTTCAGGATTGCACTATATCCAACATGGCCGCCAGTGGGGAACATAGTTTTAACATTGGACCCTATGGGAAAACACATTCAAAGATCTTCTCCTCTGAATGTACTGAGCCAATTGTAACCAAACTTGGTCACAATAGAACTTGGGTGGTTCCTTACTTTTAGGTCCGCACAATTTCCAAGATGGCTGCCAGCGGGGAACATAGTTTTTAACATTGGACCCTATGGGAAAACACATTCAAAGATCTTCTTCTCTGAAACTACTGAGCCAATTGGAACCATACTTGGCCACAATAGTCCTTAGGTGGTCCCTTGCAAAAAAGGTGTTTTTCAGGATTGCACTACATTAAACATGGCCGCCAGCGGGGGACATAGTTTTAACATTGGACCCTATGGGAAAACACATTCAAAGATCTTCTCCTCTGTAACTACTGGGCAAATTGGAGCCAAACTTTGCCACAATAGTCCATGGGTGATCCCTTACAAAAAAAGTGTTTTTAAGGTCTGCGCGAATTCCAAGATGGCCGCCAGCGGGAAACATAATTTTAACATGGAACCCTATGGGAAAACACATTCAAAGATCTTCTTTTCTGAAACTACTGGGCCAATTGGAACCAAACATGGCCACAATAGTCGTAAGTGGTCCTTTGCAAGAAAGGTGTTTTTCAGGTCGGTGCTATATTCAAGATGGCCGCCAGCAGGAAACATAGTTTTAACATTGGATCCTATGGGAAAACATTTTCAAAGATCTTGTTCTCTGAAACTACTGAGCCAATTGATACCAAACTTGGCCACAATAGTCTTTGGGTGGTTCCTTACAGAAAGGTGTTTTTAGTTCGCCTCAACGAAGTTGAGGAGGACTATTTGAATACCCCCGGCGTCCGCGTCTACGTCCGCGTCTGCGTCCACGTCCGCATTTAGGTATATATATCTTGGTAACTATGAAGGGTAGGATCATCAAACTTTGTATACAGATGCATCTTGGGCTATCTCTCAGCCTCCAAGAAAATTGGGTCTCTTTGACCTATATTTTCCGCTTGAATGACTTACATTCAAGTTTATGTCCGAGTTCAGATCTCAGTCACTATACATGGTCAGATCTCAGTCACTATACATGGTAAGATCATGTAACCTTGCATATGTATGCATCTCTGATGGTAGGTCAGCATCCAGGCAAAATTAGGTCACTTTGACCTATATTTTCCGCTTGAACGACTTACATTCAAGTTTACGTCTGAGTTCAGATCTCAGTCACTATACATGGTAGGATCATGTAACCTTGCATTTGCATGCATCTCTGATGGTAGGTCAGCATCCAGGCAAAATTAGGTCCCTTTGACATATATTTTCTGCTTGAACGACTTGCATTCAAGTTTACGTCCGAGTTCAGATCTCAGTCACTATACATGGTAGGATCATGTAACCTTGCATATGCATGCATCTCTGATGGTAGGTCAGCATCCAGGCAAAATTAGGTCACTTTGACATATAGTTAATGCTTAATTGTTTAACATTCAAGTTTTTGGATGAGTTCAGATCTCAGTCACTATACATGGTAGGGTCTTGTAACCTTGCATATGCATGCAACTCTGATGGTAGGTCAGCATCT
>MJUU01024026.1:5201-30777 GCA_002080025.1 Modiolus philippinarum
TAATAAAAGATAGTGTTTTGTAAGCCTTTTAAATTATTAATCATCGCACTTGAGTGCCCTTTTCCTATTTCAGTCAGCGGGCTAAAGTGCCCTTTTCAGGACTGACGCCCTGCCCCTTTTAAATCCTAGCTGGAACACTGATTTTGATGAAGTTAAAAATCAATGACTATTTAATCAATTTCTAATGAAAATACATATTCCTTTTGCAATAATTGTCTTAATCGATATATCTCTACTAAAAGAATTAAAATTTTTTATGAAGTTCAACATGTCAAGTGAGTAAATTTGGATGAAATAGACAATACAACAAAAGTCATAGCTTCTGATGAGAACTTGCTCTTACTGACAAAAACTAATTGCAACATTGAAATAAATAAAATGTATGTTTGTTGGTTTTGGTAATTTTTTTTATCTGAAACAGAGTTTAACTTGGACAATACGCTGTCATGCTCCATGACATTTGAATGCAAAATGTTGGGTCATGACCCACCAAAGTACTTTTGGAGGTTGGCAGGTATGCAAAATCTACCAAGCCCCCCCCCCCCCCCATTTTTAATACATGAACAATGACATGTATATCATTGTTAGGGTTTCTCATTGATCAAGAAGTATAAATAATATTCTTACACAATTCTACATATCTTGGTGACGGATCTACATTACAATTTCATACTACATGCATAACGAAATTTTCCATTTATCATGCAACTTTGGTATTGTATTTTGATGTCATTTTTTTTCTTTATTGTATTAACAATGATTAATTTAAATATTGAATTATTAGTAGTTTAATCATTTAATCTTGAATTAATAGTAGTTTAATCAATAAATATTGAATTGAGTACATTTGTCATGTTTGTAGTTTAATCATTTAATCTTGAATTTCATGTAATAGTAGTTTCATCAATAGATATTGAATTGATAGTACTTTAATCAATAGATATTGAATTAGTTACTTGTCAGTTGGTTTACTTTATTGTGTGGCCTGCTGTAAACAGAGTCAACGCATCAGTCATCTTGTGTCGTCTGTCAGTTTTTATATGCCCGTCAAAAGACTAACGCATTATGGTAATACCCTCCGTCCATTTGTCTGTCTGTCCCTAAGGCCTTAACTTTTTGGTTTTTTCTGTAACTGCTTGACATATTGATTTGATATTAGTTGGTATATTAGTATATACCTTTATCTATGTGAAATTAAGATCAAGTTTGTTTTTGGTTCTGGTCGGTTTATTTTATACAGAGTTATAGTCCTTGGGCTTTGTGAAATTTTGACAAATACAGTGGATTCCTGTTAATTGCATACCTTATTTGTCAGGAAAAAATATGCAATTAACAGGAATATTCTATTAAAAGGAGTTTTCAATCTTGCTGTAAAAACATGTCAATTAACTTTAAAAGAGTCAAATGATGAGTTAATCATTAAGCAAACACAGAGATTACAGTCTGTTTACAAAAAAATATTAATTGATTTGACATTTCATATTAGATATCTCATTTTAATTAGTATTTTCAGAATAATTTGCTAAAAAAATATATACTTTTAATGTTAAATTTCACAAAATATGTCTTGATTTGAAAATGAAACTTTTCAATTAACAGTTTTAACTATTCAATATGCAATTAAAAGGAATAAATAACATAGAAGCATATAGTAAATGGTTTTGTGCAGCAAAATTGTATCCAATTAAGAGAAATATTCAATTAAGAGGTATGCAATTAAATGGGGTTGACTGTATATATGTTGTTGGAGTTTTTTTTCTGTAACTACTTGACATATCGATTTGATATTTGGTCTATGAATGTACATTGTACATGATGTACATTGTATCTACTGAAATACAGATCAAGTTTGAATTTATTCTGGTCAGTTGATTTTATTGAAATTATGGGCCTTGGAGTTAGTGAAATTTTGAAAAATATTGGTTTCTGGAGTTTTTTTTCTGTAACCACATGACATATACATTGGATATTTGGTATATAAGTGTATCTAGTTGAGATACAGATCAAATCCGAATAAGGTCTTGATTGGTTTATTTTGTACAAAGTTACGCTCCTTGGTAGTAGTAAATTTTTGAAAAACATCAGTTTCTCCACCTTTTCTTTACAATGCATGAAGATGTTGATTTGATATTTGGTATATGATGATATGTTTAAATTACTGATTAAATTTAAATTTGGTTCCTGTTGAATGATTTTTATATGACTGCAAAAATGTCTATGTTGAATAATGGTATGATGCTGTCATCATTGTCGTCTGTGTATAGTCATATTTGTTTTTATTCAATAACTTAAGTTCAAACGTATCCATTCTTATGAAATTTCAACACAATGTTGCTTGGCACTAAAGAAAGTCATTGAGAGGTTTTGGATATTGTGGTCACTCCCGTTTCAAAAAAGGGGTCGAAAAGGGCCAAATTGGGTGTATTCATTTGTTTGACTTTATTATTTATCAGATTTTGATGGGGTTTCTTTCAGTGTACATGTGCTTCGGAGGAAATAACCAGTCAGTAGTATGCCAACAGAGTTCATGTCCGTTGTACTGTTCATGAGATAAACGGGACCAAAAAGGTGAATCTCCAAAAAATTTTTTTTTTTAAATTTTAGTCCGATTTTGATGCAGTTGCCTTCAATGGATTCCTTATGAAAAGTTAACATAGCGTTTTACCATTATATTTTTGATTTACTTGTTTCCTTTCCGAGCTATGAGGGGCCAAAATTGCAAATGTGCAGATTACTTAAATTTTTATTTTTCATTGGATTTCGATGGAATTTTTCTCTTTGGATTCCTCTAATTCTTGTTATATAAGCTTTCAGGAGTATGTCATCAGATTTGTTGTAGCTTTGACTGTTTCCGAGCTTAGGGTCACAGAAGCCACAACAGCAATTTTTCAAAATATGTATATATTCAGTAGTACATCAAAAAATTTGGCATACAGTGTAACTCTTAATGTTTCCAAGCTTTTAGGGTTCAAAATAGCTTATTTTTTGCCCCAAATTTGTGTCCAGCTAATAAGGGCCTATCGAGATAGGAACTCTCGTGTAATTGAAGGCAGAAACCATCGTTTTGGATACCAGTAAGAAGGAATACTGGATTTCTCTAAACCTATAAATGTTTCCCACAAAAACAAACTATTTATGAAATGGAAGCGCATTTATAATTTTTCCTGTATATGACAATTTTTAACTAAATTTTAATTGACAAAAAAAATTAAACTGAAGAGCTAAAAATTGATTAAATATAAGTCACAGTTCATTAATTAGCAATTTCCTCTCAATGTATTGATGTATTGATTTTTTTATACCCTGCCACATGGAGTGGCGAGGTATTATATGATACCCTCAGTCGTGTGTCTGTCTGTCCATCCATCTGTCTGTCCCCGAAGGTTTCCGACTAATAACTTGTGAACAAAATAACACAAGGTCTTCAAACTTGGTATGCAAGTTGTTTACCACAGAACTCAGTTCCAGTTTGATTTTGAGGGCCAAGGGGTTCTAGAGTTATGCCCCTTGAAACTTTGAAATTTTGAGAATTTTAGGGTTTCCTACCGATAACTTGTGAACGAAATAACACATTATTCCTTCATGCACATCTACATATACAGTACAGCAAGAGACTTACCATGATAAATCACTGTGATAGACATATCACTCTAAATTTTCAAATGATTATATCTTTTTTCCTGATTTATCTATCTACATAATTTTTATACGACCGCAAAAATTTTGCGGTCGTATTATGTTATGGCGCAGTCGTCGGCGTCGGCGTCTGTGGCCAGCATAACTTTGTTTCTAGTGGACGGATCATCTTCAAATTTCAGTATGTGGTGTCTTGGCATAATGGCTATCCCGGGTTTTAATTTCGGGTTTATGGCCCACCAGTTTCAGAAAAAGGGGCCAAAAAGGGGTAAAATTGGGTATTTTTGTGTCTGTGGACAGCATAACTTTGGTTCCAGTGAACAGATCATTTTCAAATTTTAGTATGATGTTTTTTGGCACATGCTTTAGCCCGGGCTATAATTTTATGTTCCTGGCCCCGCCCGTTTTAGAATAAGGGGCCAAAAGGGGTTAAATTAGTTGTTTTCACATATTTGACTGTAGAATCTTTATTATTTATCGGATTTTGATGGGGTTTCTTTCAGTAAACTCCTTAGAAAATTTCCAATCTGGAGTATGCAACGGATTTCACGTGGCATGTACCGTTCACGAGATAAATGGGGCCCAAAAGGGGCAAATTTCAAAAATTTCATTTTTTAATTTTTAGTCCGATTTTGATGCAATTTTTTCCAAAGGATTCCTAATGAAAAATTATTGTAGCGCTCTACTATTAGATTTTTGGTAACTTGTTTCCTTACCCAGCTATGAGGGTCCGAAGGGGGCCAAAATCGTAAATTTACAGTTTACCTGAAATTTTTATTTTTCATAGCATTTCGATGGGATTTTTTTCTTCTGATTTCTCTTGATATAAGCTTTCAGCATCATGTCAATGGATTGGGTGTAGCTCTTACTGTTTCTGAGCTATAGAGGGTCAAAGAGGAATCATAAGGAGTCATAAGGGCTAATTTTTATTTTCCCTAGTTTGTGTCCAGCTAATTACTTGGTCAATCTCCTTATTGCGTCCATCTAATTATTGTGTCAAGCTCTTTCCTATGTCCATACTCACTTTAAATTACACTTTTTCAAATTTCAGTGGACGACATGCTGCGGTCGTATCATGCTGCGCTCGGCGTAGCCCTTTATTTTGCATTTCAAGTGGTAGACTGCATCACTTTAAATGCAAAAGAAATCATGTATATAGTTCAAACAGGAAACAAAATATACACATTTCACTAAGCAGAGTGATACGTCTATCACAGTGATTTTTCACAGTAAGTCTCTGGCTATTCTGTAGTGTCCTTCCTTTGTGTAAAGTTTCTATGTAAACCATGGCTGAGGTGAGCGATACAGAAAGAGCCTCTTCTTGAATGTTTACATTTTATCAAATAAAGAAATGTCACCAACCATTAATTTGACTGAAATCGAAATTGTTTTCCAGATATTATTGTAATCCCAGTGATCGATATATATTGAAAATCAATCAATTATATTCCAAATAATAGATTTTCTACTCGATTACAATGAATAATGAAATATCTGATTGAATAATTGGCTGTCTAGATCTGTAAAAGTTTGCTATGAATTTTATATTTTAACTGGATATTTTTGAAATAAGATTCTTTTTATCAAATTATGCCACCAGGTCGAGGATTGCTAGGCATATCGTTTTTGTCCTGTCTGTCTGTCTGTGCATCCGAAAACATCCACAAAACACATGCCAAGTATAGTTTTGGGTTCAGCGGTATACACATAGTCCTAGAGTTATGCCCCTTTTAACTTAGAAATTTTGTGGTGGGGTATTTTTTTTTAGAAACAAGAGACCCAAAGGCGGAAAGGCGGACAACGTGGAAAAAAATAAATTTTTATTTTTTTTGTCTGATCTTGATCATGTTGTTGATGCAGTATTTTTCTGTTGGTTTCTTATAGCATGTTTAAACAGATACATTTAACAATTTAATTAAAACCATTTCAATAAACAAGAGGCCCAAAGGGGCTTCATCTGTTTCAAAATAAAGGGGTTAAATTGGAATAGGTAGGTTTTTTTTGTTTTGTTTTGTTTTTTTTTTGTAATAAACAACTTTTGAGCTTTAAATACTTGGCAAGTGTATAGGTCTTGTCAAGCGGAACATGAATATGCAAAAAAAAAAAATTAGTCAAAGGTCATGGTCAAAGAGGTCAAAAAGGGATAAAATTTGGTATTTTCATTTCACTGTAGAATCTGGGGGCATATGCAGTGTTTCACTAAAACAGCTTGTTCTTTTAAAGGATTATTTTTACTCATGTAAACTTGATAAATGCAAATTCTCCCATTCTAAAAAATCTCATGAGATAGCAGTAGAAGTATGTTGTAGTTATATTAATTGCTTAGTTGGTTGACTGTAAAATGATGTCAATTTCTATTCCATTCCTATCACTTCCAGATACGTACCCATTTTTTCCTCGTTATTCTTTTGCTCATAATGAGAAGCAGTATTCATTTTTTCTCCAAGTCAGTCGTTCAGTCTGTCTGTCCAACTGTAACTAATTTCCTTGAACTTTTCTCTGCATCTGGTAAATCATAAAATCTTGAATTTTTTTGTCAAAGTTGAGACTGCCGATTCTGATGGCGATGGTGTTCATAATTGTTCAAGTGTTTTCTTGAGTCTGTTTAACATCATCCACTCATGGTACCTCATTAATTGATATTTGGTATGCAGTTGCATTAGCATCAGTGGCATTTTATGTTTATGCCCATGCCAGTAGTCGTGCTCCACTGTCTTTATTTTTTATTTTCCACTCATTATCAAATGTTTTTTTTTTTTTAGTTTTTCTCTTGTGTTTGTTAACATTAACCACTCAGGGTCATGATGATAGCCTGTTGATATTTGATATGCAGTTGCATTTTTAGTTCGCCTAAACGAAGTTGAGGAGGACTATTGGAGTACCCCGGCGTCCTTGTCCTCGTCCACGTCTTCGTCCGCGTCCGCATTTGAGTATATATCTTAGTAACTATGCAGTGTAGGGTCATCAAACTTTGCATGCAGGTGCATCTTGGGTTAATTCACAGCCTCCAAGAAAATTAGGTATCTCTGACATATATTTTCGGCTTGAGTGGCTTGCATTCAAATTTACATTTTAGTTCATATCTCAGTTACTATACATAGTACAATAACCTAACTGTGCATATGCATGCATCTCTGAAGGTAGGTCAGCATCCAAGCAAAATTAGGTCATTTTGACATATATTTTCCGACTTACATTCAAGTTTATGTCCGAGTTCAGTACATTGTACATGGTACGATCATCTAACCTTGCATGTGCATGCATCTCTGATGGTAGGTCAGCATACAGGCAAAATTAGGTCACTTTGACCTATATTTTCCGCTTGAGTGACTTAGATTCAAGTTTATGTCTGAGTTCAGATCTCAGTCACTGTACATGTTAGGATCATCTAACCTTGCATGTGCATGCATCTCTGATGGTAGGTCAGCATCCAGGCAAACTTGGGTCACTTTGACATATATTTTCCGCTTGAGTGACTTACATTCAAGTTTACGTCGGAGTTAAGATCTCAGTCACTGTACATGGTAGGATCAGCTAACCTTGCATGTGCATGCATCTCTGATGGTAGGTCAGCATCAAGGCAAAATTGGGTCACTTTGACCTATATTTTCCAATGAGGGACTTACATTCAAGTTTACGTCAGAGTTCAGATCTCAGTCACTGTACATGGTAGAATCATCTAACCTTGCAATTATTGTGCATGCATCTCTGATGGTGGGTCAGCATCCAGGCAGAATTAGGTCACTTTGACCTATATTTTCCGCTTGAAGGACTTACATTCAAGTTTATGTCAGAGTTCAGATCTCAGTCACTGAACATGGTAGGATCATCTTAACCTTGCATGTGTATGCATCTCTGATGGTAGGTCAGCATCCAGGCAAAATTTGGTCACTTTGACCTACATTTTCCGCTTGACTGACTTACATTCAAGTTCATGTCAGGGTTCAGATCTCAGGTACTGTACATGGTAGGATCATCCTGCATGTGCATGCATCTGTGATGGTGGCTCAGCATTCAGACAAAATTAGGTCACTTAAACCTACATTTTACGCATGAATGACTTAAATTAATGTATACATGGAGTTCGTAGCTCAGTGACTGTACATTGTTGGTTCAGGTAACCTTGCATATGCATGCAATTTGATTGTATGTCAGCATACAGGCAAACTTTGGTTGCTGCGACAACGTGCCATAACGAGGCGAACTTTGTAATCGTTGATTACCTATGTTTTAATTCTCCTAACTTGAGAAAGTTTTATGGATTCTTGTGACCTAGTCAAGAAAAACTAAGAAAAGCACGGAATTGTAATTGTCATCAGATAGTTAAAAAGGAGATCAAGAAGCAAGCATAATTTTTCTCGACCTTTTTTATAGTTGCCCAAGGTCACTTTGAGACATATCTGTGTCTACATTTGCTTAAGTATATTTGTTTCCTATCAATTAAATGATAAAATTTTGTTCCTTCTGTATTTCAGTTTATATATACTGAGAAGTATACATTTGGATATACCAGTAGAAGTGTTGTGAAGAGATATAATTTATTGTTACTGAAATTATAGTTGTGAATTTAGAGAATCTTTTAATTTGGTAAGTTTAGTTGAATATGTAGAGAACCTTTGTTGGTTTATTGTATTTAAACATGTAGCAAGTTTGTGTGTGATATGTAATTGGTTTCTTCTGCCAGTCTGTCCTGACCACTGTTATTAATGGAAGAATTTTCATTGTTGAAAGAATTGATAGTATGATTGTGAATAAAGATCGGGAATAACAAAGGCACCAATTAGTGCCCGAGTCCCAGAGTGAATGAAATAAAGATTGGGAGTAAACCTAGCAAATTGTTAGGTCCCAGGTGTGAATGTTTGATGGAAAAACAGCTACCAAAACTATTCATCACAGGGTCCAAAGCTATATCAACATTTATTGAAACTTGTACAAATTTACCACTCTTTAATGTGCTCTTTCTTTTGTAAATCCTAAATTTATGCTTTTTAGCTCACCTGGCCTAAAAGGCCATGTGAGCTATTGCCATCACTTGGCGTCCGTCGGCGTCCATTGTCCGACCGTCCGTCGTAAACTTTTTCAAAAATCTTCTCCTCTGAAAACGCGGAACCAAATTTAACCAAACTTGGCCTGAATCATTACCAGGGTATGTAGATTTAAAATTGTGTTGGATTAGTCCGAGGACCAAACAACATGGCTGCTGTTACTAAAAATAGCACATAGGGGTAAATTGCAGTTTTTGGCAAATAACTCGAAAACTGTTAAATATATCAAAAATCTGACATAGTCAAAGTGATCAGCATGGTAAGATCTACCTGCTCTGCAATTTTGAAGAAAATCTGATCACCAGTTTTGGAGTTATCGCCCATTGTTGCCCTTTTTCTGGAAATTTTAAAAAATTTTAATGTTTTTATTTTTTATCAAAGAAACTATAGCAGATAGAGGTCAACTTCAAACTGCAAAAATGTTCAGCATATCAAGATCTACCGACCCTAAAATTTTGGAGAAAATCTAAAAACCCTTGTAGGAGTTATTGCCCCTTTTCACAGAATTTTCAAAATTTTCATATTTTTCGTCTTATTTCCAAAACTATAGAAGATGAAGGCTAAGTGTAAATTGATAAAATGTCTGCCATGCTGTTGTGATTTCAAAAGTGATGTTGAAAATCGTACGTTGACCGCCATTTTCAAAATGGCCGCCTAAAAAAGGCAGGAAAATTCAACATTGTCCGATTTCAATAAAATTTTGTTTCCAAATAGATATTGATGTTGCGACTTCAAAACCGATGTTGAAAATTGTTTGTTGACCGCCATTTTCAAACATGGTCCACCAAGAAAGGCGGGAAAATTCAGCGTTGTCCGAGTTCAGTGAAATTTGGTTTCCAAATAGGTATTGATGTCGCAACTTCAAAACCGATGTTAAAAATTTTCAAAATGGCTGCCAAAAAAGGCGGGAAAATTCAACATTGTCCGATTTCAATGAAATGTGGTTTCCAAATAGATATTGATGTTGCGACTTCAAAAACTGATTTTGAAAATTGTTTTGTGGAATGCCATTTTCAAAATGGCCACCAAAAAAAGGCGGGAAAATTCAACATTGTCCAATTTCAATGAAATTTGGTTTCAAAATAGATATTGATGTAGCAATGTGTTTCTTCACAATATAAGAAATATGTTTAAACTATATTATAAAGAGGAACCCCTGCCAAAATTTTTTTGATGGAAAGGGGGACTTTGAATGTTTTGATTTCAGCAATATGTATTATCTGAATAAAAAGGGGAACCCCTGCCCAAATTTTTTTTGAATGATGGTCTGAAATGGGTTGTAATGGATAGTGGGGCTTAAAATTACTGTGGAAACTGCTGAATCTACTTGCCTAATTGGAACCATACTTGGTGACAACTGTAAATAGTCGGTACCCATCGAAGAATGTTTCTGATAAGTCCGCATGTATTCCAAGATTGCAGCCAGTGGGGGGCATAGTTTAACATTGGACCCTATTGGGAAAGCATGTCCAAAGATTTTCTCCTTTGAAACTTCAAGAAAATGATACACTTTAACAGTGGGTTAATTTGGGCTGCAGTTTATGCCAATCATGGACCAGGTGAGCTATACAGGCTCTTGAGAGCCTCTAGTTTTATACCCCCACTCGCGGTATATTGGAATACCCTTGTCTGTCCGTCCGAAGTTTGTCACACTTTTCTTAGCTATTGCTGTGCTGATTTATTTCAAATTTGGTATTTGACTTTTTATATAGGGGGAATGCATCATCTGCCATTTTGGTCAAGATATGATATCAACTTCCTGTTTGGCGGAACTTAGCCATTTTTGCCTTTCATTAATTTAAACTTAACACGTTAAAATTGCAGTGGTCGACATGCTGCGGTCGTATCATGCTGCCCTCTGCATAGCCCTTTATTCAAAATATGGAAAATCTTTTAATTTTTAATCAAAATTTGATGGTATTTTATCTTTTGTATTCTTGATATAAGTTGTCAGTTGTATGTGAACAGATTTTGCATAACACACAATAAGGATCAAAAGGATTATTTTTTATGATCCTAGTTTGTCCAGCTAATTACTGTGTAAAGCTCCTTATTGTGTCCATCTAGTAACTGTGTCAAGTTCTTAAATGTGTCAACATTCACTAAAAATTATACTTGTTTAAACTTCAGTGGTTGACATGCTGCGGTCATATCATGCTGCGCAGCCCTTTATCAAGTCAGTTTGAGTTTTCACAGCAAGTGGCCTGGCAGGGACAGGCAGGACATAAATTAGGGTCTACACTTGTTATTTTCCCTTATTTGTGTCCAGCTAATTAATGGTGTGTCTACGTCCATTTGTGTCCTTCAAATTACTGTGCCAATCTCTTTACTCTGTCCACATTCATTGTAAATTACATTTGTTAAAATTTCAGTGGTCGACATGCAGTGGGCGTATCAAGATGTATTCGGCATAGCCCTATATTTCTTAGCTCACCTGGCCTAAAAGGCCAAGTGAGCTTTTGCCATCACTTTGCATCTGTCGTCCATCGTCGTCCGTCCATCCGTCAACAATTTCAATTATCTTCTGCTCTGAAACTGCTGGGCGAATTGTAACCAAACTTGGCCTGAATCATCACCAGGGTATGCAGTTTCAAAATTGTGTTCGATTAGTCCGAAGATCAAACAACATGGCTACTGTTACTAAAAATAGAACATAGGGGTAAATTGCTGTATTTTGCAAATAACTCAAAAACTGTTACTGCCAGAGTAAAAATGATCAGCATGACAAGATCTACCTGCCCTGCAGTTTTGAAGAAAATCAAAGTACCCTTCTTGGAGTATTTGCCCTTTTCCCGTAAAATTTTCAAAATTTTAATTATTTTTATTTTTTATTTGAAAAACTATAACAGATAGAGGTCAACATTAAATTGCAAAAATGTTCAGCATATCAAGATCTACCGACCCTGAAATTTTGAAGGGAATCCAAAAACTCTTGTAGGAGTTATTGCCCTTTTTTCACAAAATTTTCATTTTTTTCGTCTTTTATTTCCAAAACTATAGAAGATGAAGGTTAAGTATAAATTGATAAAATGTTTGCCATGCCGTGGCGACTTCAAAACAGGTGTTGTAAATTGTTCATTTACGGCAAAATTGTTCAGTTACGGCCATTATCTATGGCCGCCAAAAAAGGCGGGAAATTCAACATTGTCCGATTTCAATAAAATTTGGTTTCGAAATAGATATTGATGTTGGGACTTCAAAACCGGTGTTGAAAATTGTTCGTTGACCACCATTTTCAAAATGGCCACAAAGAAAGGTGGAAAAATTTAATATTGTCCGATTTCAATGAAATTTGGTTTAAAATAGGTATGGATGTCGCAACTTCAAAACCAATGTTAAAAATTTGTTTGTTGACCACCATTTTCAAAATGGCCACCAAGAAAGGTGGGAAAATTCAACATTGTCCGATTTCAATGAAATTTTGTTTCCAAATAGGTATTGATGTTGCGACTTCAAAACCAGTGTTGAAAATTGTTTGTTGACTGCCATTTTCAAAATGGCCGCCAAGAAAGGCGGGTAAATTCAACATTGTCCGATTTCAATGAAATTTGGTTTCCGATTAGGTATTGATGTTGCAACTTCAAAAGCAATGTAAAAAATTGTTTGTTGACTGCCATTTTCAAAATGGCCACCAAGAAAGTCTGGAAAATTCAACATTGTCCGATTTCAATGAAATTTGGTTTCTGAATAGGTACTGATGTCGCGACTTCAAAACCAATGTTAAAAATTATTTGTTGACCACCATTTTCAAAATGGCTGCCAAAAAAAGGCGGGAAAATTCAACATTGTCTAATTTCAATGAAATTTGATTTCCAAGTGGATATTGACGTTGCGACTTCAAAACTGATGTTGGAAATTGTTCGTTGACTGCCATTTTCAAAATGGCCACCAAGAAAGGCGGGAAAATTCAACATTGTGCGATTTCAATGAAATTTGGTTTCCAATGGATATTGATGTTGCAATTTTAAAACCAGGGTTGAAAATTTTTTGTTGACTGCCATTCAACTGGCTGTCAAAGAAGGCGGGAAAATTCAACATTGTCTGATTTCAATGAAATTTGGTTTCCACATAGATATTGTTGTCGAAACTTAAAAATATGGTGTTAAAAATTGTCGTTGCTCACCATTTACAAAATGATTTTTCGACTTCAAAACCGGTGTCAAAAGTTGTCGTTAGCAAGAACGTTTTTTGTCAAAAAAGCCCAACAAAGAAATATAGTAAAACATGATCACACTTTAAATACAATTCAAGATATTGGTGGTGTTCCAGCTACCACAAAGTTTAAGAGACTGAAGTTCAACTGTATAACTTACAATGTAAGCTTGATTTTGGCAACTGAAAGCCAAATGAGCGATACAGGTGCCTGGGAGCCTCTGGTTAACCATTAGTATGATTTTGATGTTTCTTCGTGACCTTTGAAATAGTAATTTAATTTTGTTTTTCTTTTCCAGCTATGGTTCGTAAAGGGAAAAGCAAAGCGACAAAAAGCCAAAGAGCAGAGGCAAAGAATGAGGGAGAAACGCAAGACCAATAAGACAGTTGTTGCCACTATGGGGTTGGCACCTCAGGTCGAGGAAAAACCCCTAGCCAGGACATTGGCTTCTCCTAGCTTTGCTAGCGAGAAAAAATGTCCAAACGCCCTGAGTTCAGCATCATCTCAGGGAAGTCTGTCTATCCCACACGTGGATATGCCAGCGAGCTCTGACTCCCTACCTAGGGTTTGTACTCCACCGAGGGTACCCTCGCCAAAGCTAGGCGTTGCAGGACAGGCGAAACTGGTGGTACACCCTAGGTCTGAGGGCACCAGTATAATAGGTTTTAAGCAAAAGATGCAAGGATCTGTACAGAATTTGACAAAACTGATTGATACTGAAACAATACTGAATGAAACAGAAAAACTGAATGAGGCACATGTGATATTGAATGAAACAGATTTAATATTAAATGAAACAGAAACAAAACTTGATGAACCAAGAATAATACTGAATGATACAGAATCACTATTGTCAGAAAATGAGATACAAGAATCAGAATTGCCAGAACTAGATGTGCTAGTATTAAATACTTATGAAGTGAAAATCAGTGTATTGCAAGTCATGAAAGTGATAATCAGTGTATTGCAAGTCATGAAAGTGATAATCAGTGTATTGCAAGTCATGAAAGTGATAATCAGTGTATTGCAAGTGATAATTTTGTCGCAAAGAATTTTTTACTCCAGGGTAGTTTTCATCAAGGTAGCCAAAGATTTGGGTATAATGCTGGAAAACAATGTGTAGCTAACTGTTTGGTAGCAATTGTAAGTAGTAGACTTAAACAAATAATTTATTGGGATAAAAGTTATTTGGACAATATTTTGAAAGAAGGGAATGATCTGTATTCATTGATACATAATGATAATGACCTCTTGTTGGTAACTGATTTACCGTCAGACTTAGAAGTAGCAAATGTTATGATAAAGTGTACTCGACATACCTCATATGCTGCATTGATAAATCCTCCTGAAAATTCTGATTTCAAAACCATCCCTGATTTTTTACCTTTAGATCAAGCTATTCAAGAGTCTTTGTTTGACACACATGGTTGTTTCATTTTTGTTAATGGATGCACATCTATTCTAATCAAACAAAACAATAAACTTTATTTATTTGATTCACATGCTAGAGATCAAGATGGTTTAGTTGATGTTGATGGATTTAGTCTAGTCAAGGAAATAGATAGTATAGAACATTTATACCAACTCTTGTGCAAGCTTGTTAACTTAAACAATACAGTTCAGTTTGAAATTACAGGTATTTCTGTTACAGTTTCAAATCAAAGATCAACAGATAGACAGAATGAAAATGGATTTGACATTCAACCCCTGAATGAACATGATCAGAACTGCAATGAAAGAGTTCACTTGGCATCAGATGTAGAAATAGAAGAATCAAATTGTACAGAAGTGTTTGGTTTCTATCCAACTGACTGCAAGGCAAGACGTAAGCTATGTAATATACTGCATATAACAAATAAATATGTTTCATCAGCAGGAAACTATCAATCTGAGGTAGAAATGGGATGTCCTGTTAAAACAAAAAATATCCATCCTGATGGAAATTGTTTATTTAGGGCAATATCTTACGCAGTTAGTCAAAAACAAGTATATCATAAGAAAGTTAGAGAAGCAGTTGTGAAACATATATTATCAAATAAAGAAACATTTTTTTCTTTTACAAGTCCTACACCTGTTGAAGAATATATTTCGAGTTCTAAAATGTCAGATGACAAAACATGGGGAACAGCAGTAGAAATAATGGCAATGGCAGACCTACTTAAAACAGATATATACACATATTCTGATGGAAAGTGGATAAAATACTCTGCACAGCAAATTGACACACAAGCATCAGTAAATGACCAGTCTATTTATTTGAAACACATTTTCAATCATTATGAGGTTGTTACTGAGGTGAAGAAAAATAATGAAGGTGTAGAAAATGTTGATGGTAAGAGGAAAAGAAAGTCTGTATTTGAAAACCCGGACACTAAAAAGAAAATAAGAGCAGAGTTGGAAAAAGGAAAATATCAGACTGATGAAATTTTTAGATTATCAAGGTTAAGCAAAAGTCAGAAAACATACAATGAACACCAGAAACTCACAAAGAAAAGAATGTGTGATAGATACCTGAATGATGAACAATACAGAGAAAGTAAGAAAAAATGTTCTAAAACTAAATATGATTCTGATGAACTTTTTAGGCAAGATGTAATGAAAGCTAGCATTACCAAGTACAAAACTGACACAGAACACAGGGAACATTTGAAAGAAGCAAGTGTGAATAGATATGCTTCTGATGAGAGTCACAGGAATCGGATAAAACAGGCTAGTGTCATGAGATATTCAACTGATGACAAACACAGAAATCGGGTAAAACAGGCTAGTGTCACTAAATATGCAACTGATGACAAACACAGAAGTCAGGTAAAACAGGCTAGTGTCATTAAATATGCAACTGATGGCAAACACAGAAGTCAGGTAAAACAGTCTAGTACACATAGATATGCAACAGATGACAAACACAGAAATCGGGTAAAACAGACAAATGTATATAGATATGCAACTGATGACAAACACAGGAATCGGGTAAAACGGGCTAGTGTATATCGATATGCAACTGATGACAAACACAGAAATCAAGCAAAAAGGGCAAGTGTTAAAAGATATGCAACAGACAAACATCACAAAGAACAAGTGAAACAAGCAAGTGGAGATAAATATAGAACTGACCAAAGACATAGGGAAAAAATCAGATTACAAAATAGAGAAAGGAAAAGTAAGAAAAAACAGCAAATGAAAAAAATGGATATTGTTATAGAAAAATTTAAAAATCAAGCAAAGCAAGGTCCAGAGTATATTTGTGCATGTTGTTATAGACTGTTATTTGAGAATCAGGTTCTTCTATGTAAAACTGAAAATTATGAAAACAAAGGCGAAGAAATAAAAATTTTAAGTAGGAATTGCATTTCTGAAAAATACTTGCACATGTGTACAGATTCATGCTCATCTAATTGCGAGTCTAAAGGTACAAGTCGGGGTTTATTATGGATTTGTTACAATTGTCACAGAAAATTAATAAGTGGACAGCTTCCGGCAGAGTGTCATAAAAATAATTTAGATTTGGAGGATATCCCAGAAGAATTGAATAACTTAAATAGCCTTGAACAACATCTTCTAGCCTTATATATTCCCTTTATGAAAGTGTTGGGATTGCCAAAAGGTGGACAGAAAGGAGTACATGGCCCTGTTGTGTGTGTACCATCAAATTTGAAAAAGGTTACTGCTTTACCAAGATCAGAGGATGAAAGCAATTTGCTACCTGTAAAATTAAAAAGGAAATTGGCATACACAGGTTATGATGAGTTTCAGTATGTAAGTACAAAGAAGTTAGAAGTAGCTTTATCCTATTTAAAAGTGAAAAATCCTTTATATTCTTGTGTTGATTTTAATAGAACTTGGTTGAATCCCATTCCTGAGGAAACAGTAGAAGAGAATGAAAATCAATGTAGTACAGAAAATGATGAGACAGAGAGAAACAAAGAGGATGAAACAGAGAGAAACAAAGAGGATGAAACGGAGAGAAACCAAGAGGATGAATCTTATCTAGATGATAGATTACAAGGTGTGCAGCTTGATACATGTCTCCAACCGGCGGATATTGGTCAAGAAATCTTAGATCAGTGCTTTGATGAGGTTTTCAACATATCACCAGCTGAAGGTAATAAACCTGTATGTGTATTGAAAGAAGCAGATATTGAGGCAAAATCATTTCCTATTTATTACCCAAATGGCAAAAACTCGATCACAGATGAAAGAGAAAAAAGCATGTCTTATCTAAGATACTTCAATATTAGATTATTGAGTGCAGATAATAGGTTTGCAAAAGACCCATCGTACATCTTTTTTGCACAGTATTTATCAGAGCTTGATAGAGTTATTTCTAATGTACAGATATCTCTAAGGAAAGAATTCGCTACAACATCTGATGGTAAAAAGATAACGAGTAACATGTTGTGTAACAAAGACTATCTCAATGATTTATTGAAAAATGACCAAGCCATAAAATATCTCAAACCAATCAGAGGCACACCTCCTTATTGGCAGTCAACACAAAAAGATATTTTTGCAATGATTAGACAATTGGGAATTCCTACTTTCTTTTGCTCATTTTCATCTGCAGACTTTAGATGGAAAGAAATGGCTGAAATAATTATGAAACAGCAAGGTGACTTAAGAAATGTTGAAGATCTAGATTGGGCAGAAAAATGCAAAATTCTTAATAGCAATCCTGTAACACTTGCCAGAATGTTTGAACATCGATTCCATGTATTCCTTCATGATGTGATTTTATCAGATGCTGAACCAATAGGAAAGGTAACCGATTACTTTTTTAGAGTAGAATTTCAGCAAAGAGGATCCCCTCATGTACATTGCCTATTTTGGATCGAAAATGCTCCTAAGTTTGGTGAAAATTCTGATACAGATGTCATTGAGTTTGTAGATCAGTATATTAAATGTTCAATACCAAACAAAGAGGATGATCCAGAACTGCATGAAATGGTCATGACACTTCACCAACATAGCAAAAACCACTCAAAATCATGCAAGAAGAAAGGAACTGTCTGTAGATTTAATTTTCCACGCCCACCTTCAGCTAACACATTTATTGCTAAAGAAAAATCATTGGATATAGATGAGGAATCTGATGTTACCTTAGCAAAGCAGAGGTTGTCTGAATTTTGGGTTTGCATAAGGGACACAACAAATGAAAGCTTATCTTTTCGAGATATTTTGCATAAATTGGATATGACACAAGCTGAATTTGAAGACATTATATCCCTGCTTTCTAAAAAAACACAATAATTTTAAAAAGGGAACTCTCTGAAATATATATTAACCACTATAATGAACATCTATTGAGAGCATGGAATGCAAACATGGATATACAGTATGTCCTGGATGCTTTTGCCTGTGTGGTTTACATAATAACCTACATTAGTAAAGCAGAACGAGAACTTGGATTGTTATTACAACAAACAAAAGTTGAAGCACAAGAAGGAAATTTGAATGCATAACAGACTATGCGTAAAATTGGGACTGCCTACATGCATCACAGGGAAATAAGTGCTCAAGAAGCAGTGTTTCGAGTAACTGGCCTGAAATTAAAGGAATGCTCTAGGAAAGTCGAATTCATACCAATTGGTGAAAATCCTAGTAGAATGTCAGTTCCATTAAATCAGCTGAATTGTACAACAAGTAGCACTGAAAATAACAATGAGGAAGAAACGGAGGAAGATAAATCTATATGGATGACCAGTCGTGTAGATAGATATAAAGAAAGGCCAAGAATGGCTGATTTTGAAAGAATGTCTTTGGCAAAGTTTACATCTGAATATGATGTTTTATCAAAATCTCAGATACCTAAAACTATCAACAAAGAGACCACATTTCAATTGGGGAAAGAACTTGGGTACATAAGATAGAGAACAAGAAGCCAGCCGGCTGTTATTAGATATCCAAGATTTTCTAAGGAAACTTCACCAGAGAAATACTATCAGAGTATCCTACAGCTTTTTCTTCAATATCGAACTGACCAGCAGCTTAAACCACCACAATATGAAACATATGAAGAGTTTTACAACTCTGGTTTTGTTAAGTTGTGTGACAAAGGAGAATTAACAAGTGTAAAGAGCATAGTCCAGAAAAGGAAATTAGACTTTGTTCAAAGTGAAGATGCTTTAGAAAATGCAGAAAGAATTTTAGAACAATTTGAAAGTCCTGAAGACGCATTGGGTAATTTATGTCCAGAGGCAGAGGTGGAAAGACGTGAATGCAATTCAGAAGGTAGTACATCAACAGCTATTGAGGAAGAAATTTCTGATGAAGTCATACCAGATTTAAATAAAGCTGACACACCAGTAAGTACAAATCTACTGTCTACTGAAATTTATTCCAGATCAGAAATAGTAACACTACTGAGAGCAATGAACACCAAGCAAAGACAAGTTTTTTTTCAAAATTAGAAACTGGTGTTTAAAGAAGGCCAGAGGTGAAACCGTTGAACCATTTCATGTATTTGTTACGGGAGGTGGAGGCACTGGAAAGAGTCATTTAATCAAGTGTTTACATTATGAAATGACACGAATACTTTCTAAGACTACAGAAAATCCAGATGATAGAACTGTATTATTAACAGCACCAACAGGCACAGCTGCTTTTAATATATTTGGACAAACATTACATACTGCACTGAGTATCTTCAAGAACTTGTCAACTGATCATGTGCTTTTGGGTGAAGATAAAATTACTACTTTGCAATCCAACTTGCATGCATTACAAGTTATCATCATAGATGAGATTTCAATGGTCAATAAACGCATGCTTTTTTTTATCCGCCAGAGATTACGTCAAATTAAAAAAATGCCTGAAGACTGTATATTTGGAGGTGTTTCTGTATTGGCAGTAGGAGATTTCTACCAGTTGCCACCTGTCAAAACAAAGACAACAGACAAATTGTATGTTGATGACCCTGCAAATCCAGCAAATCATCTTTGGTTTGATTTGTTTCAAATAGTACAGCTAGATGAAATCATGCGCCAACGTGGGGATACAGAGTTTTCTGAGATTCTAAATAGACTGCGTGTGAAAAGTAAACAAGATCCTTTTGCAGAAAATGATCTTCATGCTCTTCAAAAACGTATACAAAATGGACCTGAAAATGCCTTGCATATTTATGCAACAAATAATGAGGTACAAGGATATAACAATGAAATGGTTATGAAATTGGATACAGAAGTTAAACTTGTTGAAGCACAGGATTTTGTAAAGGACAAAACAAGTGGTAAAATGATAAGAAAGAATATCAATTTTTCGGAAAATGATAGTCAATTACCCACCTCATTATTGTTAGCAGTTGAAGCAAGAGTGATGTTAATAAAGAATATTGACACTAAAGACGGTCTGGTAAACGGTGAGATGGGAACAGTGAAAGAAATAATTCAAACTGGTTCCAAGATGCCTGAAAAGATATTTGTACAGTTTGACAACACTAAAGTAGGCAAAAATTATGCTTTTAAAAAGATAATTGATGGACAAACTTGTATAGGGTTAGAACCTTCAACAGAAGAGATTCCAAAGAAAAGCGGAAGTCGAAAGCAGTTTCCATTAAAACTTGCTTGGGCATGTACAGTGCACAAAGTACAAGGATTGACTGTAGAAGAAATTGTTATTGATCTGAATAAGTGTTTCTCATTTGGACAAGCTTATGTTGCTTTAAGTAGAGTAACCTCTATGAATGGATTGTATATTAAAGACATTGATGAAAAAAAACTTAAAAAGAAAATTTACTGTGACCCTGATGTAGATGGCATTGAAAGAATGACTCCATTTATAAAAGATACTTTGGTATTTGATTCGAACAAAATGAAAATTCTTTACCATAATGTTGAAGGCTTAAAAAATCACATTGAAGACCTGAAAGTGGTCCTAGGTACATGTGATGCTGATTTTGTTTGTCTTACTGAAACGTGGATGAACACTGATGCAGACTGTTATTTGAATGGATACCAGTTCAAACATTTATCACGGAAGGAAGCTTTTGATGAAAGTACAGACTTGTTCTCTTCTTTAAAAAGAATGAATCATGGTGGTGTTGGCTTGTTTATAAAAAATGAATCAAATTGTGACAATCTTGCAATTCCTTGTCAAAACATAGAGTGCATTCTTTTTAAAATTCCAATTTTAGATCTATGTGTTGTGACAGTTTACAGAACACAGAAATATCCATCAGAAAATTTTATAGCAAAGTTTACTGGTCTTATTCAGGAGATATTCAAGATCTCTGAAAGTGGAATTATATGTGGTGACTTTAATCAAGATTTAAGACAGGGAGACAGTTCGATAGTTAAGTTTATGAAGTCTAAAGGTTTCAGGCAGCATGTGGAATTTGCAACTGCAGAATCAGGAAGCATCATAGATCACGTGTACATTAGAGGGATTGAAGAAGTACAAGTTTCAGTGTTGCCAACTTATTACAGTTATCACGAAGCAATTCTTATTCAATTGGGTTCATAAAAATTTTGTTAACGAGTTCAGAATTCTGTTTTTTTTTTTATTTAATTTATTTTCACTTCGATGATTATAAAATTATTGCATAACTACATCTTAACATGTATAAAAACTTTGCCTCCCGAAATCCAACCCTACGTCCTCGCCGTGGGAGGCGGATACTTGTGTGAAATAATAGCAAAAGCTATTCTTCACAAGTAGCTAACAGGGCTCTGGTACTTTAAGACATTGAGATTAATAGGGTTTAATGTTTACCTGGGAAAATGAATGTTATGTGCTGTACATTTATTCATTCTTAGTCTAGAGATCAAGAGATCATAATTCAGTATTTGATAGCTTCAAAAAGAGGGGACATGAGAAAAAGGAAACATCCGTACCAAGAATAAAAAAAGAAATAAAAAAAAGTTGATTTGCAAGGAAGAGGACCCGACAAGAGTTCAGGTAAGTGTATCCTTTATTATAATTTTATTTTCATTAGCAACACCAGAATATATAATAAATGGAAAACTAGTCAATCAAAAATAAAACGGAAATTACTTAGAGGCATCATTCTTCTTTTCGAAATGGAGTTCTATAATAAAGTTTCATTTAAAATTGAATAAGTTCTAAATGGAGCAATTTTTATCCAAAGATAATACCAATAACCTTTGACCTAGGGCTCAAATTGAGGGTCTCTTTGCAATGATGCCCTTGAAATGGAAAAAATCTGTTACTTCAATTTATAAAAACAACTTGAGCTGAAATTCCTAGTCCAAATTCAGAAGCTGTATGATTGCTAAAGAATCTCTTTTGTTCTTAGGGACATAAAAGTCACTTCTGGCTTCCAAAACATCACTACTATGTGATTATTCAATTTCCCGCATCAATGGTATGTTTTGTTTCGTTTTATGTTTGAAATCTTCTTTATGAAATGCTAATTTACTCCAATATATTTGATTTCTATTTGTAACCTTTCAATTACTGTTTTTACAATAAAATGACAAAAAAATTGGCTGTGACCTTGACCAGTGGCCTTGATGATCTTTTACCTTGAGCTCAAATTGAAGGTTTCTTCATACTGATTAATTTGATATGTTACTTGACCATACTATCTGTAACGATTTAAAAGTTGTATTCAAAAAAACACTTTCCGAAACACTTCAAGAACAATAATTGTTTCAGGAGTCCTCGGAAAGCTTCGGTCCAATTGAGACAAATATAGCCCTTGAAATGACAAACATTTTTGCTGATATAATTTTTCAGCCATTTATTATGGTTTCCAAGTTTAAATACTAACAAGGTCAAGGTCAATGCTCACCGATGACCTTCAACCTGGTACTCAAATTGCAGGTCCTTTCATACTGATCACTTTAATCATATATGTTGACTATATTATCTGTAAGCATTTAAAAGTTATTCGCAAAAAAACGATTTACGGCAACGATCGTCGCACTGTTTTCTTTTTATTGAATTAAATGTAGATCTCAATGAGAGGAACATTTTTGCATTATAATGTTTTCATAAATTTTTTATCGTTTCCCCGATATCGCGATAACAAAATTTCAAATGGCGGCCATTTTGAAAATAGCAGACAATTTTTTTTTTGATTCCAGATTTGTAATCAGGGTCATTAAAGCAACCTGGACACCAAATTTCATCTAAATCCAACAACTTTGAAAAATTGACAAATTTAGGGGTCAAAAACCCGTAACCGTGGTCGCGACCCCAAAAATTTTTTTGGCATGATAAATCATCCATAGGATGAATGAAACATTTTCCCCACCTCAGATTTTTTTTATCTGTTAAGGTTTCTGAGTCGATCTGCTAACAAGAAAAACAGTGGTCGGAGAGATCAGAGAACAATTGCAAGGTCTTTTCACAGTCAATGTTATGTTTTATGTTATGTTTTGTTATATCACATGCTTAAAATCATCTTGATAGATGCACATTGTCTCCAATATATTAGTGTAGCCATTTCTAATTGTTTTAAAGATTTTACTTAAAAAAAACCAAAAATTGGTTATGACCTTGACCGATGACCTTGATGACCTTTGACCTTGGGATCAAATTGAAGTTCTCTTCTTACTGATTAATTTGATATGTTACATGACAATGCTATCTGTAAAGGTTTAAAAGTTATACGCAAAAAACATATTTCCGAAGCCCATCAAGGGCAATAACTCATCAGGGAGTCATCGGAGAGCTTGGGTCTTTATGAAACAAATGTAGCCCTTGATGTGTTGAACTTTTTTGCTGATATAATTTCCCAGCCATCTATTACGGTTTTTGAGTTTATATGCTAACAAGGTCAAAGGTCAAGGTCAAAGGTCACAGATGACCTTCAACCTGGTACTCAAATTGAAGGTCTTTTCATGCTGATCACTTTAAACATAAATGTTTACTACCTTATCTGTAAGCGTTTAAAAGTTATTCGCAAAAAACCGATTTACCGAAACGCATCAAGGGCTGTAACTGAAAAACAGTTCGTCTCATTGTTTTCTTTCTATTAAATTAAATGTAGATCTCAATGAGAGGAACATTTTTGCAATATAATGTTTTCATAAATTTTTTATCGTTTCCGAGATATCGCGAAAACAAAATTTCAAATGGCGGACAAAAAATTTTTTGACCCCAGATTTGTAATCAGGGTCATTAAAGCAACCTGGAAACCAAATTTCATCAAAATCCGACAACTTTAAAAAAATTGACAAATTAAGGGGTCAAAAACGCGTAACCGGGGTAGCGACCCAAAAAAATTTTTTTGCATGATAAATCATCCTGAGGATGAATGAAACATTTTCCCCACCTCAGATTTTTGATATCGGTTACGGTTTCTGAGTCTATCTGCTAACAAGAAAAACAGTGGTCGGGGAGATCACTCTGTTACTAAAAATAGATTTCGTCCGTACCTTAAATTCGAAAGAGAATTTTCAACTTTCAGTTAGTACGCAAAGTTTCGTAATGATATGTCAAAAGGTTTTCCGTACAGAGACCTTACGGAATAATAATAATAATAATAATTAAAAAGACAATTGTTCAGAGAACAATTGCAAGGTATTTCCCAGTCAATGTTGTGTTTAGTGTTATGTTTTGTCATGTCACATGTTTAAAATCATCTTGATGAGATGCGTATTGTCTCCAATATATTAGAGTAGGCATTTCTAATCGTTTAAAAGATTTTACATTAAAAAAAACGAAAAAATTGGCTATGACCTTGACCTTTGACCTTGATGACCTTTGACCTTGGGATCAAATTGAAGGTCTCTTCTTACTGATTAATTTGATATGTTACATGACCATACTATCTGTAAAAGTTTAAAAGTTATACACAAAAAACCTGTTTCCGAAACATGTCAAGGGCAATAACTCTTCAGGAAGTCATCGGAGAGCTTCGGTCTAAATGAGACAAATGTAGCCCTTGACATGGTGAACATTTTTGTGGATATAATTTTTCAGCTATCTATTACGGTTATTGAGTTTAAATGCTAACAAGGTCAAAGGTCAAGGTCAAAGGTCACCGATGACCTTCAACCTGGCACTCAAATTGAAGGTCTTTTCATGCTGATCACTTTAAACCTAATGTTTACTATATTATCTGTAAGCGTTTAAAAGTTATTCGCAAAAAACTGAATTACCAAAACGCGTCAAGGGCAATAACTCAAAAACGGTTTGTCGCAGAGTTTTTGTTCAATTGAATCAAATGTAGATCTCAATGAGAGGAAAATTTTTGCAATATTATGTTTTTATAAATTTTTTATCGTTTCCGAGATATAGCGAGAACAAAATTTCAAATGGCGGCCATTTTGAAAATGGCGGCCCAAAAAATTTTTTGACCCCATATTTGTAATCAGGGTCATCAGAGCTACCTGGATACCAAATTTCATTAAAATCCGACAAATTTGAAAAATTTGCATATTTAGGGGTCAAAAACACGTAACCGGGGTCGCGACCCAAAAAAATTTTTTTGCATGATAAATCATTCTGAGGATGAATGAAACATTTTCCCCACCTCAGATTTTTGATATCGGTTACGGTTTCTGAGTCTATCTGCTAACAACAAAAACAGGGGTCGGGGAGATAACTCTGTTACTAAAAATAGATTTCGTCCGTACCCTAAATTCGAAAGAGAATTTTTAACTTCCAGTTAGTACGCGAAGTTTCGTAATGATACGTCAAAAGGTTTTCCGTACAGAGACCTTACGGAAGAAGAATAAAAATAATTAAAAAGACAATAGTTCAGAGAACAATTGCAAGGTCTTTCCCTGTCAATGTTGTGTTTAGTGTTATGTTTTGTCATGTCACATGTTTAAAA
>MJUU01024027.1:19154-38099 GCA_002080025.1 Modiolus philippinarum
CCGTAATTATAACCCTGATGAATTAGACGATTTAAAAGTTTTATAAGTTTGTTAGGCGAGTTTAAGTATTTTTTACTCTTATGTAAAACATTACCGTAAAATACCGCGGTAAGGGATGTGAAATGCCAGTCTTGATTAGATGTTTACAGGTTACATTGTATTTATGAACTAAGTCTTTATATCGATGATAAAATTTAGTAAAGGTTTTAACTAGTTTATGATAACGAAAACCTTGGTGTAATATTTTTTCAGTTATGAAAAGATTCCGTTCATTAAAATCGCAAACTTTATTACATACTCGAGCAAATCAAACAAGTTGAGATATGTAAACACCATATGATGGCGCTAATGGAACATCGCCATCCAGAAATGGATGATTAACCATGGGAAAAGAAAAATCGTCCCTTTTATCATAAATTTTAGTATCTAATTTACCATTCGTTATATCAAAATTGATGTCTAAGAACGGACAATGATGATTATTAGAATTGGCTTTATTCAAAGTAAGTTCTTTAGGGTAGATGTTCTTATAATACGTATTGAAGTCGTCATTATTTAAAGTTAAAATATCATCCAAATATCGCAAAGTGTTGTTAAATTTTTCAATTAAATGCTGTTTAGATGGGTCTTTGCTGATAAACTGAGATTCGTAGCAGCACAAAAAGAGGTCCGCTATAAGTGGTGCACAATTGGTACTCATAGGAATTCCTATGACCTGGCGATAAATAGAGTTATCGAAACGAATGAATATATTGTCAAGTAAAAATTCAAGTGCTGAAATCATATCAAAACAAGTCCAATTAATTGAGTTCTTTTGTTTTGTATTACTAAAATGTGTTTGAAAGGAATAAGAACATATATATTCACAATCGGATTTTTTGAATGCCCATTGAATAAGACGTCTGAATTTTTCCTTTATAAGATTATGTGGTGAGGTAGTATAGAAGGTAGAGAAATCAAAACTTTCAAGGGACTCAAAAGGGGCATTATAAGCATTCAATTTATCGAGAACTTCCAATGAATTTTTTACACTCCAAAAATGATTGATACCACTGTTTTCATATACTTGGTTACAGAAATTTTTAACCAGGTAAAGTATTAGTGAGTATAATAGAAACTTTAGTAGTAGAACAGTGACTAGATGACAAAATGAATCTAGATTTATATATATATTTAAGTTTGCTTTTCCTCACCTGATTTGACTTACTACCGGAGTTGACATGTTCAACATGCCGAGTGTCTTATAAAAAGCAGGAGATGTTTACTCTAGCGGTACTCTAGCTGATCTCACCCATTGTGTTAATTTGGTCAGTGTTGTTTTTTTTTGTATAGATGTGTGTCTTCGTTTTCCTTTTTATGTGCCGTGCTCATGTTATATATCATTTTTTTTTTTTGTTTCTTTTTTCTTTTTTTTTTTTATTTTTGTTTTGTTTTTTACCTGCGTCACCAACGGTGACCGCAGGTCTAGGAGCCGCTCGACTCCGTCCGTCCGTCCGTCCTTCACGCTTTGAGGGTACCAAGTTTGTGTAATCTGAAGCTCAGACACCTTTAACCCGATACTTCTGAAACTTTGCTCAGTTGCTCTAGACACATTGAAAATGTGCGCCTCCCCTTTTGGTGTGATTTGATCCAAAAAAAATTGTCGAATTTATACATTGTTGAACTTTGTCATTTTTTCATCAAATTTTAACAGTACGGTACTGAGTTTGTGTAATCTGAAACTCATTCATCTTATACCTGATGCTTTTGAAAATTTGCATAGTTGTTTTGGACACATTGAAGATGTGCACCTTCCCTTTTCGTGAGATTTGAAAAAAAAATTGTCGAATTTATAGATTGTTGAAGTTTGTCATTTTTTCATCAAATTTAAACATTATGGTACTGAGTTTGTGTAATCTGAAATTCTGACACCTTATACCTAATGCTTTTGAAACATTGCACGGATGTTTTGGACACATTGAAGATGTACATCTCCTATTTTGGCAAGATTTGAATTAATATCGTCGAATTTATCCATTGTTGAACTTTGTCATTTTTTCATCAAATTTTAACATTACGTTACTGAGTTTGTGTAATCTTAAACTCTAACTCCTTATACCTGATGCTTTTGAAACTTTGCATTGTTGTTATTATTACATTGAAGATGTGCACCTCCCTTTTTGGGCAGATTTGAATCAAAAATGTCGAATTAATCCATTGTTCAACTTAGTCATTTTTTCAGCATATTTTTACATTACAGTGCCTGGTTTGTTCACAACTCTGACTAAATAACTCTGAGAGTTTGCACTGTTGTTTGAATACATTGATGATGTGACTCTCCCTTTAAGGCCAGTTTTGATTAAAAAATGTCAAATTTATCCATTAGTGAACTTTGTACTTTATTTCATCATATTCATCATGGTACTCAATTTTTGTCCAGAGATGTTGCAGTTTTGGACACACTGATCATGGGCAGCTGTTCTTGAATTTTTGCATTGTTTTCACACATTTTCCCATAAAGATTCAAAGTATGTGTTTATTTGAAACTCATGTATGGTTTTTACCTTTGCTGAAGTGATATGGACTATTTTCATTTTATGCTTTGTTCAACTTTGTACATTTAGTTTTGTTTTTATGCCCCTGCCGTTAGACGACGGGGCCATTAAGTTTTACCCTTCTCCGTCCATCCGTACGTCCGTCTGTACGTACGTCCAAAATTTTCGTCAAGGATTTCTCAGCTTGTTATGCAGGAATGATTTGATCTTTGGTATGATGAATTGTGCCGTGTCTCCCCTTTTCAAGTCAGTCAGTCATCTACTTCCTGTTTGCCGATATCTGTATGGCGGAGGCATCCGTGTCCAATGGACACATTTTCTTTTATTTTTTCTTCTTTTTTTTTGTCTATTACAGTAATAGGGTTGAACGTAATATAATCTCAATTATAATTTGCATTTGAAGAATGTTTTGGTAATAAGGTAAATGAATACTTGTTTGCCAATTACATATACATGACATTATGTTATATGTGAAAAACACTGTCTCAGTTGAACATGAGTGACGGTGACGCAGGTCCAGACATGTAATTGGTCTTGTTTTTTTTTTTCCGCAGCTGCCATTGACCTTGGATTGCTCGTTTAAACTGACGGTTCGGTTCTCATTTACTTTTCTGTTGTTGGTTGCAATTTAGATTGTGAGGTCTTGTACAATTTTGAATTCACGGGAACCCGAAAGTTAACTCAACCAAATATATGTCGTTATAAAGTAAAATATTTGAACATTTATATAATTATTCGCCAAGTTTTGGCGGGAATTTCAAATTTGTTTCTGAATCCTTTTTGTCACGTGACCAGACTTAGAGACCCTTAAGACATTGCAAAAATGTCCATGACGGACTACCACTATGACAAATAAGGGAACGTATCAAAATGAAAAATTAACAGATACGAATATGTAACGGTGTATAGTATCCACAGTGAAACAAGTTACATAGAAACTTATTTCATAGCCCACCTGGTGAAATAATCTCCAGTTGGAAAGTATTTACTGCTCACCTGGTGATATAATCTCCAGACGGAATAAATCTCTAACATTTGTTCAATTTGGAACTTATTTCACATGATACTATTTTACCTTACAAATATTCTTTTAAAATAACACAGATATGAAGACAAGCAAATTATTTGTATGCGACTCCAAACAACTTATTTTCAATGAATTATGTATTCAATGGCCATGACAACGTGATTTTTTTTGTATTTTGTTTTCTCAACTTTGTGCGAAATATCATTGAAGTTTGGGCATCTGTGAGAAAGAAAGGGAGAATATTGTGGTTTGATGGAAACATGAAATATCCCTTTTGTATAAGAAAATAATGTTAACTTATTATTTATCAACATAAAACTTTTCATTCGGAAATATGCAAAAACAAAAACAAAAAAAAGAACAAAACAAAAAAACAAAGCAAAGCTAAGCAAGAACAAAACATCACATTTCAGTCCTCTAAATACATGGTGAATAAAAGGTTAAGGAGTAAATGCACATGAGAAAAAGTCTCTACAAATACATGGTAAAAACAAGCAAAGGCACAACGCTTTTATTGTTGTTCTTGAATTTTAAGTCACCATGAGTCCTTCAACAATGAGCTATTTTTATGCAGGCCGATAAGTGATTTGTATTAAACCAAAGAAATGGAGCTCTACATTAAACGAAACATGAAAAGTCTACTTGGATTGTTTTCCTTAGTTACAAATTTCAAAAATTTGTTTCTGATTACAAAATTTTATCTTTTTTTAAGATCATGTATTTTATGTATTTCATAACGGTATACAAATTTGTAAACGTTCGCAGTTTGATTATGAAGTCTGCAATAAGTGTGTAAATCGCAGTTAAAGTGGATATTTGTGGGTGTCTATCATTGTAGATGACAAAATATACATCTCCGGATTTCCTCCAAAATTGGCATATGATTTATAAAGAATAACAAAATACCGAAGTGGCTGTGAATTTATTTTATTTATTATAGGAATAAAAGTCATTTTGGAGGAGTTTATCGATGTTTAAACGCGGCCGACTCACTCGGAAACTAAATAAAGTCCGAAGGACTTTATGTAGAGTTTGTGAGTGAAAGGCCGCGTTTACACATCCATAAAATCCTCCAAAATTACTTTTATTTCTTATAATTCCAATCCTTTGAACTTTGAACAATGTTGTCACTGATTTTTACGTCACTATACACTGCACTATTTAACGTCGTAGTGTATTAATGGGCAAGAAAAGTTTATCGAGAAATAACTTTTTTGTTGTTCATGACGCTGACCAATGAAATTGGACGTTGCATTAGCAATTGGAATTATATTGAAATAAAAAGTTACCTCCACTCCGACCACATATAGCTACATGTAACCTGATACAAGAGATAACCGACCATCTGATTGTCGACAATATACCTCGTATCAGTAACTTGTATTATTCTATTTAAAAACATTGCCCCCCTTTTGGATCTTTTTTCTGCCTTCTCCCTTTCCCTCTTTCCTTGATTTGATTTGACGGTCAAAATATCCGTTTACAGGCTCCGCTACGCGTCGCCTATAAACTGCATTTTGACCGTCAAATCTACGATTGACGCCCTCGGGTTTTCAAATAATGTACTGTTATTGCTTAAATATATAAAAACTGATAGAGAACTAATAACCTAGTATATGACCGAAATGGAGGGCCAAAATCAGCTAATGACAAAGTATTGGACGAGGGAAATACTCCTTAGTTAAGGTGACAGGTACGTAACTAAGCGCCTCTACCGGTAAACGTTATAAATTTGCTTAAGAATGAACGTAAAATAATTTTAATTTTCACTTTAAATTATCGTCGTTTCAAACTGTATCCTACAATTTTTCTGGAAAATTGATATTATGTTGCCAAAGAAATTTCTGTTTTATTAATATAATTTTTTATATGGTCACCGAGTTCGCTTTCGTGGTATAGATCGCTAAACAGATGTTCATCTTTCAAATCAAGCCTAAAATCATAACTTTTATCGACGACGTCGCTATTTTGACGGCGGATTTTATAAAAAAAAATCCATTTTTAGCGTGCCTATTCCACGTTCAACTATTTACACCGGCGAAATTAATTCGGTGACCCTATATAAAATTTACGACATTAAAATGGGAATTTCATGGTTTAAAACATATCCTTTTTGTAGAAAAATTGTAGCATACGTTTTCATAAACGTGCAATTTAAAGACGTTTCATATATTGTTTTTCTGTACGTTTTCCATGGATTCTATATGAAAACAACATAACTGATAGATTTTTCAATCGGTCATATTTCAAACATAAAAATAGCCATACCGATTTTATATCACCTTTGAATTCAGCTTCATTTGATGCACTTGCATGTAAAATTTCATCGAAATCCGGAAATTTTGCTATTTACGTACCTATTACCTTAAAAACAAAATTTACGAAAATTTGGATATTGCAAGTTTAAAATAATATCGGTTTTCGGATCAGCATCAAAGTATTAACTTCTGTGTTGGTGAATGCCCTCGGGGACTAACAGTCCACCAGCAGAGGCATCGATCCGGTGGTAATACACGACTTCTGAAATGGAGGCGAAGTGAGTAGATGGACACGGTGAGAGCTCCGTTGATAATTTGATGTTTATAGACTTTCATGTTCATGAGTGATCATTGATGCTACACCGAATGTTGTTATACATGCCAGCAGTGAATAAATGACTTTTATAATCGAACAGTGCCGTGTATATGGACAAAAAAAGAAAAAGGAAAAGAACTTCTACCTAGACGCCACCCGATTACAACATGGCGGCGTCCATTCACATACCGGGTATAAACATTAGTGGTTCACCCGAATTGTTCCAGGTAATAGCAAATGCAAATGAGTCTATTTATGGTGTTAGTAATATGAACATGAATATGAATCCAATTATAAGCTACCCCTCAGATCAACAGCAATAACATAGTACACCCATATATCCACCTACCAGTGCACCCATGCTCAACATGACCTATCTTCTACCAGGTCCTAGTGTGTCTAATGTACCTACAAATTACAACTTCCAAGTACCACAACCTCTTAAGCAGCGACCCCCTCCATTTATTGACAGTCCTACATTTAAAACAATCTTAGATATCATAAACTGTGTGAATATAAGGTTGAATAAACTAGACTTGATGGATGAGTTGAATGATAAAATGTCAGCTATTGAGCAAAACTTTGTTAAAATAAACTGTGAAATAAAAGATATTAGGAATGATTTGAAACAACAATCAGATAGATTATCCAATGAGGAGTTTCATTACAATTTAGTTGAGAATAGAGTCTCTAGTCTAGAATCTGAAAGAGATAAACTGGTGTATCAAAATGGTACATGTATGTTACATGAAAAACTTCTTGAAATGCAAGCACTCTCTATGAAGTATAACCTGATCTTTAAGGGCATTAATGAGTCTCATAATAGTGAAGCTGAAAACACTGAGGAAGTAATAAAATCATTTATTCATGATGAATTAGGGGTTGATGGAACTAACAATGTCCATTGGCTCAGACAAAGAGTTGATAACAAACCCAGGAATATTTTTGCAAAATTTACAAAGTATAGTGATCATGAGCGGGTTTGAACGACATCTACGGAATCGATTTGGTCAACGCACTGGATGTCTTATGTTATAGACTAGGGTGATACACAAACATTACCCTAGTCTACTGGTACATCAGGACAAATACAAAAACACGTCTGCTGCCATCATAACATTTATTCAACACTGCTTACGTCACATTACAATAGCGGGAAAAGGGAAATAACTAATATTTACAAAAACGTATACGACCATACAAATACAGATATACAACATCCCTTCCCACAAAAATAAATTTTTTAAAATTTTATATAATGGTCCATCATGTAAAATATTTTAAAATATACTGAATTATAAGGTTTACAATTCCTAAAAACATTCAAAATAACTGAAAATATATACTGAACTTTCACACTTGTCAAAAATCGAGCATCCATCGGAAAATAACACTCCAGGTACGTATGCAGAAGTCAAGAGTCTGGCATCGAAAAGTCACTCCACATGACTCCATGCACACATTTCTCTCATATATAGGGTTGAAGTCTGGCACCAGGTATCCACTTTAGGACTTGCAATGCATGCATTACTTCCACACAAGCAAACATATACATGTAAAACGACGCTACAAAAAAAAATTATGCACAGAACTTTTACTCAAACATCCTCCTTAAAAAGGTATGACACAACTTTTGTGAAAATGTCTATAAATTTCACTACATTTAAAAAAAATACGGCTATTTCCCTCTCTCTCTGTCGTTCCAGATTCATACATCTCACTCTCACGATTAAAAAAATTAACAATGAAATATATAGAAGTTCCAGAAAAGAAAATATCAACCCACTAGGTTTTATTTATGACATAAATCACACCGCTATTGACAATTCACTATCCAATCAACATTAATAATTTAAAATTATGTAAAATATGAAAATATGACAATTAAAACCAAAAAGTTTCCAAATAATTACTGTCATATGGCAATGCAATCATTACCAACATGACCAATACAAAAAAAAACTTTATAAACAACTGGAACATGGTGTAACATAATATAAACAGGAAAAGTTGGTAAAATGGCGATACAATTATCACCAATATTGCTACAAACGGACTGGATCTTCTTTCAGACTTTTGGAACAATCTCAGTCAAAATTTGGAAAAATAAAATCTGTCAACGATGGCGATACAATTATCACCAATTTGAAATTTGTATAAATATTTCTTCTGACCAATATTATATGGTGACGGTTGACATCTTCGGATATTTGGCGATGCAATTATCACCAATAAAATACTGTAACTGTAGGCGGGACTTCCACAAATACACAACAGTCAACAATTAACGCTCCACGTGCAAATCATGACTAAAACGAGACAAACGGATGGCAGCACTAGCACAATACACATATCCACAGGAAAATACAGTTTATCATAAGGACGCATGGACAGATGGCAATACACATAATCGTAGATATATACAGTTTCGATCGCTGGATCAACAAAATATATTTAAATGCTCCAAATCTGGCTTCAAATACATGGCACGGTTTTAAAATTACATGTTCTTACCGGTAATTGAAATACTTGTAATTACTATAAACGGCCAAACAGTACAGTATAATTCAATCCAAAATATGCAAGATACCTAATTCCACAAGTAAAATGTCCAAAAGTTGTTACAAAGGTCTGTAAAGTTCCAAATAGATTTCAATATCGAGCACGTGGTCGTGGTCCAATCTGCAGACAATTTCAAAATTATCGGGGAAAAACTAGTCCAGCTCAATAACATAGTCCAACATAAAACATATATAAAAACACGTCTGCTGCCATCATAACATTTATTCAACGCTGCTTACGTCACATTACAATAGCGGGAAAGGGAAATAACTAATATTTACAAAAACATATACGACCATACAAATACAGATATACAACACTTATCCGAAGCAGGAAATGCACATTATACTAGTAATTATCTCGCCCATGATCTCTTCTGTGTTTTTTTTTTAAGTTGGGTCCATATTAATCATGTTTATCAACATTTTTTCTATACTTTTTTTTCTTTTCTGTGCCGCACTTAATGTGATGTTTTTGTTTCTTGGAGTTTCCAATGTTGTCATTGTCTTTGGAGTACTAGGCATCCCCTTTTTGGACTGATGGTTCGGTTCTCACTTTTTTCTGAACTTTAGATATACAAAAATGTAGTAACCTTTTTTTTAATTTAGGTTTTCGGGAAAGTACTAAAGATCAGGGCAACTGGTCTGCATTATCAAATGAGACGTCATTTCACAACAAACATTTGTATTTGGAAATTATGAAACAATTTATATAACAATGTTCTCAACAAAAATGTCTAGACTGAACACAAACCCATTCAGGATGGTATTGGCAATCCCATTACTTCAATTGCAGAAACAGGCAGGCCAGACTTATAAACTGAAGACCATTCTAAAGATAGAATAACATTTGACTTTTCTGAAGTTGTAAGTATGTTGAAATTATAAAGCTTGATTATGAATGAAAGGTAGTTAGTTTTTAATGATTGGGCCTTTTCGTATGTTTTTTTCCGTCAGCTTTGTATGTTTTTGGTACTGTTTGCTTCTTTTCTTGTATGTTCTTTTGTGTTTTGTTTTTGTTATTTTTTGTTTTTGTTTTTGTTTTTGTTTTTGTTTTTTTTTTATTAAGTAATATTATGTTTAAAGTTCTTCAAACGTGTTCACGCTAATGACGAGATAAGTTAATAAAAGAACATTTTACGAGTCTGTTAAACTTTTTCCTTGACGTTTGCAATAAAACGTATATCAAATTACAATTATATTTATTAATGTTATGTAACTTCTCAATAAAACTACTTTTGAGTTAAAAAGTCAATGAAATATGGCCTATGGTACATATTGGAAGATTTTTTTTCACAGGGAAAACTAAGGCTTTTGACAATAAAAATAGTTAAGTACTTATTCAAATACTCTAAATCACACATTTTGAAATGTTGTTGAGTTTATAAGGTTATTGACTCAAGTGTCTCGTTCAAGATACGTCTTGTTCGTTGTTGCTAAAATACAGAAAGAAAAGTAGCCGAATGTTTTAAGCGATATGATGTGACTTCCTTGATAGAGCCCGGTTGCTCATAAATACGCTTCCTAAACAATGGTATGTTACCCATAGCTAGAAGTCATCACTCCAGGAGTATTACGATCGACATCACGATATTATGGACCGCTATGGTATATTTGTTTCCCTGATAACAACAGATCTTTCGTTTAAAAGCATAATGTGGTTGTTTCCTTTCCCGCATTTGACATAATGTTCAATACGGCGGAAGTCTTATAAGAAGCAGGATATGCTTACTCCACCGGTGCACCTGATGTCATCTACTGTATGGTTTTTTATTGGCCCCGTGTTGTTCATCTTTGTATAAGTGTGTGTCTTCATTTTTCTTTTCTGTGCCGAACTCATGTTATGTCTTTGATTCTTTGTTTTTCCAATGTCGCTATTGTCTTTGTATTACATGTTTGTTTGTATTCGTTTTACACTGACGGTGCGGTTCTTACCTACTTTACAAGATATTAAATATGTTAAACTAATGAACCAAATAAAAGAGATTACGTTAAACTAATGAACCAAATAAAAAGGATTAAATAATGCAATCACTTGTTCATTACTTGTAATTGAAATTACTTGAACTATTCATACCTGGTGAAATGTTTAATCATGACAATGCCAATAATGTCAAGTTGCTCTGGAGTTTTTCCCCAGCATTTCTTTATGTGCCGTGTCATAGCTACTTATTTTTCAATTTACATTCTCGGAGGAATAGTATGAAGGCGGAAGCCAGAGTCATCGAAGTCAACTGAAATGTGGAACAAAATAATAACAGAATAATGCCCCTAAGAGATTCCTTGAGGGCTTGGTAAAGCTGCTTTAAGTCGATGCAGTTTAAAAGGTTATTGGATGCAAAGACCGGGTGATAACATACAATAGTAAAATCCATAAACATCTGTCTTAAGGTAGTAGACCTAAGTTAAGGTAGATAACTCTTTAAATCAGTAAGACGTTTGAAACTGGCAGTTACATTGATGCTTTATAAGCATTTTTGTGAAAAAGAATAAAAATCATCTATGTTACTTAGAAGCTTAGAATATACTTATGCAAATGGTTAAACCAAATTACATACACATGATTTTTTAGAATTATGCCCCTTAACCTAGGTCTACCTCCTTAAATAGATTTTGTTGCCGTTATCTACAAAAATGTAAATACTGCTGAACTTGGATGTATACAAATTGTTTTGATTTTTTTTTTATTGTTTCGATGCCAATATGAATCAGATCAATTTTAGATATCACTTTTGGTTATTAATAGAAGACACAAATTAAAGAAGAGTCACCTCATGTTTACAATCATTGCTCATTATTTAGCTTGTTGTATGGAGTTTATACCTTTTAACGTCCAGTCAAAAGTACTAAATTATCATTATGTGTAATTTTAAAAACGATGTTTAATCATTATTTCATCGTGAAAGAAAAATACCCAAAAGGAGGGCTTCCAATAAAGGGCATTTGGACAGAGAATGTTTCTTAAACATTCAGAAAAGCAAAAGATGATAGAAACATGATGAATGAGACACGTTTATCTTACCTAAGTACTGACTTTTTGATGCAAATGGTAATCGGTTTTTTGGTGATATTGTACTTCATGTGAGGTTCTGTTTTTGCTTTTTTAACTTGCAACAGAAACATTTACACCAGGAGTTCTACGACAAAACTCCTTTTGTTTTGATAAAATCTGAATAAATCTAGATGTTTCCCAAAACATTACTCATAATCTTTTTTATTTTGTACCACCATAAGATTTCGAAGCAGCTGGCTTACTCATACTGCCAAAGCAAAAAAACTACGACAAATGTACAAAATGTCAATATGGTGCTGTACAATGTTCACATAATAGATTATGATTTTTATTCAGTCTGATCCATCACTTTATTGTCACTGATACGTGCTTCCGGTCCATAGAAGTCAGGAGTGCGATAATGGGTTGATCTGGCCCAAGATTCTAGTGAACTTCCAAGTTGCACCTCAAGATTTTCTCTCTTGTTCCTTTCAAATCTTAGATCCGATCTACAGAAAAAATACAAAAGTTAGAACATATGACGTCATAATAGATAGTGTTCTGACGTCATGAAAAGGCTACTTTTGAGCATTTTCATAGAAAGATAACGAATTCGGCAGATTTCCGAACAGTTTTCCTAACCGAAAATATCAAGCACATTCAAGAACCAATTTGATAATTTACCAACTCATTGGTACAAATGAATTGAACCTCTCATAAAAATATTTTTTGTGGTTCGTGTGTGTGTTTAATATTTCCTATACAGAAAAAGAAGCCCAAATTGGTCAAATTTGTCATTATTTCCACAAAATCTTCAATTTGTCCCTTCTTCTACACTCAAAAATCAATAATCATACATCAATATTTGAGAAATGTTACTGTTTATTGAAAAGCCATACCCCTAGAACATTTCAATGGGAAAATTCGGTGAATTCAACCAAATTTATTTTTCAGGCCAAATAAGGCCCTTACCGCCCCTACTCCTTTGATCGGAAACTCTTTTCAATGCTTATTAAGCTCACTCTTAAAAATGTTGACACTTCAGCAACACGTGTTGGTAAGGAGTTCCATCTATCCACTACCCATTGTGATAGGTTGTATTTACGTCTGTTTGCCCGGCATAGTTTGTTATATATTTTGTGTTTATGTCCCCTTGTTATCTGTCCCGTTTCTCTTTTGTATAATAAACATACGAATAAAAGACAAAATAGGTAGACTACCATTTCCATAGCACAATCTTGAAAAGGAAAAAGGGACAAAATGTCATTTTGAAAGATAGATCAAGGAGTGTTCGCCGCTACACTGCCGCCTACCTCAAGCAGCCTACTCTGCTGGTAAAACACTGTGGCTCTAAGGAACAAAAATCAAATTCAAATCTTCCTGAAGGGTTTGAATAAAGAATCACCAAGTATTTAAGTAGACATCGGCAGTATCAGGGAGAGAAAAGTATGCACGTAAAACTCTTAATAGGTTATTGAATCCCAAAGCAAATTTAAAGGACACATGCAGAAAGTCCTGTTGATATCCCCTATTACGTAAAGAATGTAAGTTACATCCCAGTTTTCCTGATTTTTAATCAGTTTTTTGGCATTTTTTAACAACATTTGCATAAAATCGAGGACTAGAAATGCCCTTAGTAATAAGCTATTTGCGAGCGACATTATATTTCGATATCAAATAGTCATATCTTCAATGAATCTTTTTAAATGTATTAAACAATTTATGAAATCCGTAATCGTGCTGTAAAATTAAGGATGTTAAAGTGAGGTTTAGGTTTAGGTCATTAAAGTCGTCGAGAGTAGAACAAACGGGTTCAAATCGTACCAGTTCCCAAATATAAACACCATAGGATGGAGCTAGAGGAACATCACCGTCGGGAAAAAGTAAATTTAGTAATACAGAAGTCAAAGTTATCCCTTTTACCGTAAATTTCAGTTTTTATTTTACCAGAGTCAATGTTGATAGTTAGAAAGGGGCAATCTTTGGAATCATTGTTAGCTTTATTAAGTTTCAGATCTTCTGGGTAAATGATGTTGACATAATCTAAAAACTTGAGATTGTCAATAGGAATGATATCATCAATATACCTGCTGTTATCATTGAAAATAGAAATAAGTTGATCACTGTTTTGAACGGTTTCATTTTGTAGTTTCTTCGTGCGTAACAGAACAGAACAAGATCTACAATGAGAGGTGAACAATTTGAACTCAGGGAATTCCAATGACCTGCTAATAAACAATATTGCCAAACAAATAAAAATGCTGTCCAGTAAAAGAAAGGTTCCTAAATCGTATCATCCAATGTCCAAGAACAATGATTGGTGTTAGTAATATTAGAAAAGAAGCCGTTGTTTTTTGTTACAACAAATATACTGCAGACCAGAAAATTTAAAAGACAATTTAATCAGTTGTCCCAATTTTGATTAAATCAAATTATGTGGAAGCGTTGTATAAAGTCTAGAAAATCATAAATGTAGTCATAACTCTTCTTTCCCTTATGCTCAAGTCTTAAACAATGTTCCGTATTAGTAGATCTTTGATTGGATTGCAGTACACGATTTTTAAAGGTGACCACTCATGATCAGTGAAACGGTTCCAGTTATACGGTTTCAAAAAGAGGATATTTTGATGTTTTTCCAGAGGGTCAAATATAACACAATGTTCCTAGCTTGTTCCCAGCTATTTTGAAACAATCCATCTTTAGACCAAAATTCTTAACTAACAAGCAGTTTCAGAAGAGATCTTTCAATAAGATTTCTCTTCAGAGCTGTTTTAACTACCCTTACAATGAATAGTTGCAAAAAGTAATTTCAGAAAAGATCTTTGAATGGGTTTCAATCTGAAATCAATGTTGAGCTATCTTTTGGTCACCTAATGTCAATCCTGTTCAGGGTAAAATTGAACCCAGTAATTTCATCTTTTGAACGCATATTGTTCTAGTTAAAAAGAGGGACAACACAACACGTTTATGTTTCGACTATCGACGTTTATATTGGGTCAACGTTAAAGATAGCCGCCCGCTCCAACGGATTGATAAATTAGTTGAATATCTGTCTGGTGCCAAGTATTATTGTACCTTAGATATGGCCCAAGGCTTTCATCAAGTGAAATTAAGAGATAAAGACAAACACAATACCGCATTTTTGACGCACCATGGGCTATTCTCATTTTGCACTATGCATTTTGGATTGCTCAACAGTCCAAAAAACGTTCGAAAGGCTAATGGGAGTGTTGCTTGATATATTTAGACAAAGTGATAGTTTTTCGGACGAACGTTTAAAGAAACTTTGGACAATTTGACGGAGTTAGCTAGAAGTTCCGTAAGGCAAATCTTACGATGAAGAACGACACTTGGGACATGTGGTATCGACTGAATGTTATAAATGCCACCCTCAGAAAATAAACGCTCTCGAAGATTGGCCACAACCACAAAGTGTTTCCGATGGAAGGTCTTTTTAGACCCAACGGAATGACAAAGTGATTTGATTGGTCAATGATCTTTTGGTAACAAATGAGAACAAGCCAAAAATAAAAAGTCCCATACCAGAGTATAACACTTTATTAAGACAATGGGAATTGCTTTAAACAAACAATGATTTATTATATAGTGAATGCATACAGGAATAAGGCCATACTTGCCTCCAGTTAGTCACACCAAAGTCTCCTTTGAATCTTACTATGTTGCTTTCCTCCATCTCGCATCATCCCTAAATGAGGATTCGTTTGCACTTGATTTCAAATACTATGATCGATTCTCTACTGAGTTCTGAAAGGCTTCAAAGTGTGCTACTCCAGTAATTGCTCTACTATGACAGACAACAGTAATCACTTTGCCTCTAAAACATATAATGAAAGAATACAGAGTAAATGCAGCCGAGACAAAAGTCTTTATCAATACACGGGAAAGCCATGCAATTGAACAACGCTTACAGTTGTTCTTGTATGAAAGTTGCATGAAATCAAGTCTTTTTTTTTGTATTGTTTCCTTTCTTACCCAACAATTTCAGTTAAAATCAGGAAAAATAACTATTTATCTAAGATCAAAGTCACTTTAGGGGGTAATAGGTTAGCATTACGTATTAACAATTTTATATATTTTTATTCAAATTTAATAAAAAGAGATAAATATCAATTTAAACGTCGGCTTGGTTCTGAAAGTTGTCGTAATAAACTTTGGACTGTCGATTGAGACGGTTTATATCTGATGCTGACAATAATGCAGTTGTCCTTGTTGATTCGTTTAAAGATTTTCGTGTTAAATCTGCCCACGATACTATACCAAATCAAACAATTACCGTTCGATGTCCATATCCTCCGTTGATAAATAATTTGACACATGATTTATCTTATTTTTTTCAACTACGGTATTTTTTTTTTTTTTTTTTTTTTTTTTTTTTTTGAACCATTGGGCCGATGCCACTGCTGGTTGACCAGAGGTCCCCGAGGGTATTCACCAGCCAAATAGTCAAACTGGTCTGACATGATTGTTTACCTTGTGTGTTATATGAATTTACCGTTTTTGTCAAAATTCTAACCACTTAAACATACTGGGGCTTCATTTCGTGTACGGCACTCGGTAGATGTCCTTGGTACTGGTTTTGGCTTACTATTTCGATATTTTTGGAAATGAGTACTTCTTTTTTTACCTCAATCAGATTATGACTTGCCATATTATTTGATTTTTATGCTTCTGATGAGAGAGTACTCCTTGAAACTCGTGTACAGCATAACGAAATTTACTTTTATTTATTCATTTTTTTTATTATTATTATTTTTTTTTTATTTATTTTTATTTTTTTTATGCAACTTCGGTTTTTTGAATTTTTCACACTTGGTTTTACTTTATATACAAGTAATGTTCATTCGTACTTACAAATGGTGTCAAATACAAAACTTGACATCCCAGCTCATTTGTTCGATCAGATCACCCCAGCAATCTCATCCCAGTAAGAAAAAAAGATATTTATACTTTTTTTTGTCTAAGCAAAATATTGAGAACTGATCAGTTTTTTGGACTTAGTAAAACTTTATATTTTACTGTCCATAAAATTTTAAAAGATGAAGATTTTTAAAACGTTGTAAAATCACATAGTCCGTAGTGGGAATCGAACTTCACTAGACGTCTGCCTTACCTATTACATAACGAACTCGGTGGACGTAAAGTGTTAAAAAATCATATAAAAATGATCGTTGTGAGGTACAGTAAGGATATATATTATTATGATAGTATAAAATATTTATTTCATTACATTGTAAGCATGGAAATAATTATAAAGAATGTATATCGATTCTCCTTCACTTTTATATTAGCTGGGATGTAAATTAATTTTTACACTCGGCTTGATGTGTCTGTATAACCTCATCCCTGACGCAGGGCCGATCTTATACAGACACACCAAATCCGAGTATGATAACTATTACTGAATCCCCTCTTTTCAACAAATGCAAGAACCCACTCAAGTTTATAGGTCAATAAGCAAGCCTTAAGGATGTATTCTCCTGGGGTTTCAGTCTAGTTCAAATCTCGTTTATGAATAAATCTTAAAACTTGCCTTTTGAGTGACATTTTTTTATTGATAAATATTGTATTATGACCCTCCCAGATTGTGTCAAAAAATTATGTAAAAAATTATTTCGAGAAATGGAAAATTACTTTTTGACCGAATTTGACCGTTGATCTTCATCAGAATTTAGCCGACTTAGGGGTATGGGTAATAAAAATTAATTTTCAAGAAAAGTATCCATCTTATTTATATGATTTCTTTTCTGAATTCTTCAAGATATAATTTTCCAACTATTTAAACAAAAATTGTGAGTTTTGACTGTGTACTTGATGGGAATTTTAGAAAAATCTAGAGTTTAACACATATGAAGTATTGAAATTAAATAAAAGCAACATTTTCTTACAAAACTTTCTTACATCATCACAGACCTATGTTTTTTATTAGTGATATTTCTTCAGATTCATGAGATCTAACAATCTGGAAACTTTTAGAGAAAACTTGATGCTAGAAATCTATATTCTAGTCCAAAATGGCCAAAAAATAGGCCAAAATTGTAGAAATTTGCTCAATATCGTCAAAAATAAGGGTTTTCAAATAACTATAGAACAAAAAAATGAACACGGACATATGGTTATCTCTTTAAAAATGATATTTTCAGGGTCCTAGCATTTAAACAATGTAGGTTTCGGGAAAAACTTGATGCAGGAAAATTTTAACCCCTCAGGAGAATACATCCTTAAGCAAGCCTCAAAGTTGCAGGTTTAGATTTTGTTTTATTCTTTATTAATATTGTTTTATTTTTATCTATTTAAAATTCTTACGTATTGCTGACGGGATTTAAGCTACAGAACTTATCATGGGCGTTTTAAGCGTATTCATTGACATGTGAAATAAAACCAATATCAAATTACAATTATTTCTAGTAATGTAAAGCACATCATAATAAAATGATTTTGTTAAGTATTTTGAGTTTAAAGTCAATGAAATATGGCAAAAGGTATTTGGAAGATGTTTTCACAGGGAAAACTATAGCTTTTGACAATAAAAAACTTTAAGTACATATTCAAACACTCCATATAACAAGTTTGAAATGTTCAACAAGTTATAGGTGTCTTGTTCAGGATGTGTCTTGTTCCTTGTTTCTAAATTAGCTATTTTGCGTTAAAGCAACGTGATGTGAAGTTATGAACTAAATAAACCCAGACATGCACTCGATACCTGTAACTGCACTGTAAGAACTATACATTAACATTGATTTTTTGATAGGGTCTTTGCATTTTAACTAAACACATTCTAAATTTCTAAAATCTGTATTGCATGGACAAGGGTTATGTATTCCGGTATATGCATGAAATCATTATGCTAAACTCCTCACAGGAAGGGATCATGGTGGAAGCTGTATACTCAGGGTACATAACTTACTTTGTCAGTTGGTGATGGGTCTGGAGCTGGCATGTCAGTTAACCGCTAGTAGTCTCTTTTGATTTCATGTTTATGTCCGTATATTTAGTTCTTTCAGTTTCATTTTTCACAATTGACTCAGTCCTATTGCCAACTGAATTTTACTGTAGTTACGATTGTTTTTTTATTTATCACATTGGCTGTAGGGGGAAGGTTTGGGCCCAATAAAACTAGTTTAACCCCGCCGCAACAGGTTTGCGCCTGTCCTAAGTCAGAAAATTTATTAAGCCTTTGTGTGTCTTGTCTTTTTCTAGTTAGTTTACTTTATGTCTATGGGAGTCTAGGATGATGTT